>OW679199.1:144116956-144311479 GCA_940337035.1 Agriotes lineatus | reverse complement strand
ATCCTTGCTCCGATTTGATGGTGTTTCCCCAGTTTCTCCATCATCCCAAAGCCCTTTCGCCTGTAGTTGCACATTCCATTTTAATGTTACTTCATATACATAGAATCCACTAGAGCGGGATAACACATAGAGTCCCTGTATATAAGTAAACTATATACAGGATCTCTCTTTAGAATCGCAAAGTTATTACTATATTTACAGTGGCGATGAATAACTGTGTAAAATCAAATGTGATTCCCGTATGTCATAGTTATTAACATTACAACTGCGGTAGGTTGCATTTTACAGCGCGAGGTTTTAATTTTTGAAGCACGACGAAAAGCGGAGTGCGTTAATAAAACCGAGCGCCGTTAAATGCTTAACTCACCGAGTATTGTATTAAATTTTTTTAAACATTTTCTATAAATTCGAGAATTTCCTTTCGAATATCAATACCACCGTTGCCATCATGCAAGCTCAATTCGATAAATTTTGCAGTTGACGCTTTAAAGCGTCAAAATCGAAATCGTAAATATTATTTTTCTTTATTTCTCCAAAACTAAACTGAACGATGAATTACGTAACTAGCGCTTCTGCAAGTGTCCTCCACTACTACAAAGCAATTTTTTGTTTAAGGGTTTCGTAAAGTTAACCATTTTCTAGCTATTTTACCGTACCGGGATGCATAGAAACACTGACGAACTGTAAAATCGTGACGGTGGGCGTCATCTGTGTATGGATGTGTTGTTTATATGTCAAAAGGCCTAAAATATATCTTTTAGATGACTTAACGTTATAGCCTTTCTTAGCTCTTGTACTAGATAAATGTCACACTGGACTGTGTACTTTACTATAATTTTTATAATCTCTCGTGAATTGAACTGGAAATAACTTCATAAGTATTCATAAATTAAAATTTCTCATAGACACTAGGCGCGAGGCAAGTCGTAACTTCAGTAACAATAAAGATATCAAAACCATTTTTTTTTAATTTGAAATGGCAGTGTACAACCTACACATTTTTGTACACCAATTTAAACCACAGACTTCTATTTTTAGGTAGTGATACACAAAAATTATTGCAAACTAAACACTGTCTTCCTCATAAAAATTAACATATATTTAACATACGCTACATGTTTCGGCTTATATATTAAACCATCTTCAGCCTAAAAGATAAAGCTTATAAAAATACGGGGAAAAACACGAGACAACGTGACCGACATGTTAAATGGAATACATTATTTGTTTATCTACAACGGTCAGCCAAGGTGAGAACTTTAAATACGTAACAAAGCCACAAAAACCGATAAATGGAATAAGTTAAGCAATTAATCAAATTTTAGATTAAGGAATATATAATTGCTACTGTTTTGCAAACTCTGTGACTTCATTGAGGCAACGATCGTTTAAACGGGAGACAATTTCGAAGATTTCGTAAAAAATTAAATTATTGCCTTTAGGGCAGACGTGAAGAATTTTAACATTGGAGTCCCGGTCAAATTTATGATTATTCTCAATAATGTGAGAAGCAAAAGCCGATTTATTATAGTCAAGATGATGAATGTAATTTGGTTTCCTTAAAGAAATGTGTTCAGACACGCGCTTTTTGAAGGATCTCCCGGTTTGGCCCACATAAAAAGAGTCGCATGAACCATAATTTAAAAGATAGATACCTGATTTGTTAAGGAGGGGGATAGAATCTTTGTTATGGACTACGATAGTATTAGGGAAAAGGGTGAGGAAAAGAAAATTGTAATATTGAAGCGTTTAAAAATGTTTTTTTAGAGAATTGACAAAAGGGGAAATGCAAGGTAGTGAACGAAACGTGGTGAGCTCACTTTTGGTGTCAGAAGATCTAGTACATAACAATTTGGTTTGAGTTAGTGAATGTTGTAACCGATGAAAGATAGGCATGATAAGGTTAAGTGATTAACCGTTATTAACAGCAATTTGTTTTATGATATTGAGTTCATTAATGAAGTTGCTATTACTTAGAGGGGTCAGAAGCAAACGCCTAAAAAGGAACCTGAAGGAACTCAGTTTTTGAGATAAGGGATGGTGAGATGAGAAGGGAATGACAAAATCGGTGAAAGTGGGTTTCCGATAAATTTTAAACTCGAGTGAATGTGAGGCTATGTTACGGGAGATCAAGAGATCCAGGAATGGAATAGATAAATTAGTTTCAAGTTCATAGGTGAATTTGATGTTTGGATGAAGGGTGTTAAGCCACTGTAGATAGGTTAGGGCTAACTCCGGAGGTCCCTCGAAAAGTACCAGGATATCATCTACATATCTGCCCCAAAAGATAATATGTTTTTTAAAAGTATCATTCTTGAAAATGACAGATTCTAGATTGTCCATGAATATTTCGGCGAAGAGAGGGGAAAGATTAGAACCCATGGCCAGACCCGATAATTGGGAAAAGAAGGATTTATCAAACAGGAAAAAGTCCTGTTTTAAGCAAAGTTTAATTAAAGACAAAAGACATAAAACCTGATCATTAGATAAGTCGCTATTGACCAGACGTTGGCGAATGAGGGTAAATCATTCATCGGACGGGATGCTAGGAAAAAGGTTAACAATGTCGAATGAAAGAAGAATGGTGTTGTCAGAGATGTGAAGGGGTGAAATTTTAGAAATAAGGTCTAATGAATTATTGACCGAATATTGTGGTTCAAAATTTAAGAAGGAGCGGAGAATCTGATTTAGCCATGAGGTAATTTTAGATACAGGAGTATTGGGGAAGGAAACTACAGGGCGAATAGGAATGTTAGTTTTATGTATTTTAGCTAAGCCATAGAGACGGGGAGGATTAGGATTCATATTAAGCAATTCTTTATAATGTTTATTGAAAAATGTGGAAAGAATATGGCGATAAGTATACACAGTGTTTCTAACTTCAGAAACATATCCAATCATGGGGTCTTTATTAAGAATAACGAAATCCGGTGAGTCAAGGAAGTTACGGACTTTGCCAACATAGTAATTACGATCGAAAACCACTAAGCAATTACCTTTGCCGGCTTTGGTACAGCTGATTGCAAATAAAAGTGGGACAAGTCTTGAGACTACTTTTTGCGTTTTTAATAACGTGTGAAACTTTCTCTAACTTATATTTCCGTAGGTGAATACATAAAACATTATTAAAGATAGAAGCATAAGAAAAGGAACATAATTACGAGTATTTAATATGTTATTGTACTTCATATTACAATATTACATATTAGCTGTCCCAGTTTTATTTGCAATCAGCTGTACATATCAAGTCTGATTGTTTAATCTTTTTTACTAAATTAATAAAATTTTTGTCAAAAGTGTGATTATTTATAAATTGTTTATTAAAACTAGAAAATGTATTACTCAGAAGGGCTCTAAGAGTTTCAGGGTTCTCAACTTTGCAGGAAGCAATAACAGATTCAGTTTCTATAGCTAAATGAATAATGGAATTTTTGGTCACATGCGTTTTGGGTGAAAACTTAGACTTTGATTCAAGAGCTGCATATCGGAATTGTTAAAGTTACATTTGATTAAATTGAGAACTCTGGGGTGCAATTCAAAATTTGAAAATTTAGCTGGTTGTTTAGATCTAAGATTATATTGTTTAGTCTTTAAATGGTTAAACTTATTGAGTAACTTATCGAATAACGACCTACCAAAATTTGTTACTTTGTTTTTTGCATAAAAAAGGATATCAGACCATATTAAAAAGTTGATTTCAAAAGATAACTGGATGTGTAGTCTGTAAAGTTCTAAGTTAATTTCATCTTTGGATTTGTACCAGTAGTGAATTTCTTCTTTTAACCAAATTTTTTGTCCTGCCATTAAGGCTTTTTCGGAACGTGAATTGACGGTGCTGCTTCTCATCTTGATATAATTTGGAATTAACTCTTCCTTATAACATTTGGAATTAAACCAAATGTTCAGCTGTATTCTGTTAAGCTTTATCGACAAAGAAATAAATCGTTGGACCTTCGGTGCTCGACGGGCTTCATATACACAATTTAAATTTTTTGGATACAGCACCCCTTATATTTAAAGACATTCGAAATCAGCGCTAAAGATGCTTTATAATGACCTGCTTAAATTACAATTTTGGAAATGATTATAAGAAATGTTATTTACTTAAAGTAAGTCTTGACTTCCACAAAATGTCTAGCAATCGAATACCTAAGAAATGCAAAACCAATTTGAATTGCCTCTAAAAATTCCCCATGACCGAATTATACCAGAGCAAATTAAAAAAATCTACAAGGGGCTTTACTCAGAACTTTCCTACCAAGAGGACGTTGTAACACGAAACAATTTTAAAAATCAAATCAAAGGAAAGTAACGGTAAAAATATCTTCGTTCCTAATAATACTGAAACAATTAAGAAAACACTTGATAATGCGAATAACATCAATTTTCAAATTAAAAAAAAAATGATGGTGATGGGATTCAAACTACAGCACCTGCGAATGCGATTTAACACCACTCCTGTGTTGCAGGAGCTCAAGGAGGATCATTTAACTGCTGGGTCCCTTTTTCGTCATCTGTAAAGTCTGAACTATGTGCAAATTATGACTTATCAATTTCTAAGTTCAAGCAGAAATTTAAAGAAAATTAGGTTGTGCACCCTGTATACCTTGGGTCCAATGACATTTTTCTTCAAGGATAAAAACCTGAACTATATGCAACATATTACTTTCATTTAAGTAATAGTTCTTGAGTTAAAGCAAAAAATAGGAAGAGTTTTATTTTTCTTAAGGTGCTCTCTCTGTATATATTTTACCGAAGACGGTTGTAGGGAAAGGTGTTTTTCGATACCCCTGTTATTGTTATGGGCTGACTAGCGATTTACAAACACCCTGTGTATAATCAACCTTACTATATGGGGTAGAAGTCTGGACATTGGGAGTACGTTCCATGAGACGTTTGGAAGCATTTCAAATGTGGAAATCTTCTTAAAATATCATGGACTGAACATATTATCAACGAAAACGTTCTGAGAATGATGGGGGATATGAAACTCCTAGGTATCATCAATAGAAGCAAAACCAGTTACCTTAGATTTATTTACCATGGACCAAAGTATACATTTCTCAGGTTAATTATGGAAGGAAAAATTGAGGGACGAAGAGGTCCGGGAAGGATAAAATGTTCTTGACTTAGGAATGTTAGGGAATAGACTTGACTAGAAATACACTCTCTCCTCAAAATAACGCAAAATAGAGAAGAATTTGTTAGAATAAATCTGTTAATTACAAAATGCAGATGTGCCAAGATTTGCTACTACCGGATTATCAGAAGAGAGTATCGTACTGTGCCTGGTTTCTAGCCCTTTTTACTGACGTACCTTGATTTGATGTTTCTGAATACGTTAACTTGGAAACAATGTGTATTCTTCTTTATTTGAGATTTACAAACATCTTAACAATTTCGATCGGGACGAAAGCTTCCCCTTCCTTCTATGTTCAAAGTGATAATTCTAAGCCCCGCCCACCACCACTGAACCGCGATGGCACTTGCTGAACCGCAACGGCACTTACAACATTAACAATAGGATGCAATACTGGCCCATCTAGAACAAACGACAAAGTAAAACACGCTATAAGAAGAATTAAAGATGGCAAAGCAACGGGGCCAGACAACAGCCCTGGAAGACACCAATGAGGGAATTCTACTAAACGATGTACGTCTGAACAACATCAGATACTCAGACGACACAGTTATTTTAGCTGACAATCTAGATGGTCTACAAACATTAGTCCAACGTGTAGCCGAAGCAAGTCAGGGCGTTCAATTAAATATTACAAAACGAAATACATGATGATAAGTAAGGACCAAATTCCCCACGGACAACTGATGATAAACCAACAACCAGTAACAAGAGTAACTGAATATACTTACTTGGGAACCAACATTAACGAGGAATGGGACCATTCAAAAGAGATAAGGCAACGCATTGAGATAGCCAGAACATCTTTCAGTAAAACGGAAAATGTCTTTAGGAGCCGTGATTTACCACAGGCAACTAAAATACGACTATTACGATGCTATGTGTTTTCAGTCCTTCCTTATGGAGTTGAATCTAGGACACTGACTGACGCAACAATGAAAAAGCTTGAGGTCTTCGAAATGTGGTCCTACAGATGGATACTGAGAATATCCTGGGTAGACCGTGTTCCCAACATCGAAGTTCTAATAAAACTAAACAAAGAATGCGAAATCCGTCTCAGAGTAAAACAACGCAAACTCGAATATTTAAGCCACATCACAAGAAACGAAGAAAGATAAAACTAATTGCAGTTAAAATTGCAAGGTAAAATATATGGAAGAAGAGGCCCGGGGAGAAGACGAAACTCCTGGCTCCAGAATTTAAGACAATGGTTTTCTTCAACAACTACGGGACTTTTTCGAGCTGCAACCAATAAAGTTAGAATAGCCATATTGATCACCAGTATCCGTACCGGATAGGCACTGCAAGAAGAAGAACATTTTTTGTTTACCCAATAAATAAACAAACACCGCCAGATACAAATTTAAAAATTCCCAGCACAACAAAAAACCAGGTTTAGAAATTGAAAAGCCGGCCACTGCTGACACGAGTAGTAACAAAAACACGAAAAATCGAATAATGCAGGACAAAATTATACCTAAGAAACCGTTATGAAATGCAATGTCAGAAGAAAACTCAATTCATATTGTTTCGTAACTAGTTGTAGCCATAGAATACATATATCTAAATCGTTTTCTCAAACTTGTTAACACAGTTTAAGGTATTATAGTATTTTTTGCACACTGGTCTAGTAGAAACTATCTACCAACTTAGCAACGAGTTCGGTAAGTACATGTTTATGGCCTAGACCGGTACCACTTAACAACGCCTGTGATTCGTGTGATACGTTTGGCAGTATTGAAGTATACTGTTGCTGGAACAGTCGGTAAATGCCAAATTCGAGGTTAGCAGGTTAGGTTTTGCGTCAGTCTGACACAAACTGACGCAAAACCTAACCTAGAATTTGACATAAACAGCATCATCAACAATACACTTCAGTACTGCCAATACGTATAACGAAAACCACAGCATTTTTTAAGCAAATAGTTTGGAATAATTCTTTAAAAAATGAAAATGGTTGTTATTCTTAATCAGTATACAAAAAATGTATATTACACACAGCCGGTATTCGCATTTATGGCCTCGCTACTTCAGGTGTTTCGCCCTAGCGGGCTCGACCGTGATATACTAGCTCGGTCATAAATGCCTAGCTACCGGCCTAATGTCGTAAATAGTATACTGTTTTATGCAAACGCAAAAATTGCAAGTCAAGCAGAGCCACTTTCAATCCAAATAATACATACTATTTTTTCTCTAACTTCGAAAATACAAAATATTCAAAATTTTAGATGATTGATTGTTTTTCACGTTTCTCATTTAAAAATCATTATGACAACTGCACCCATAGGCGACCAGTTAGAACCTACTTTTAGTTCATAGGAACTAATAGCTATTTGTTTAATAAGGCAATAAAGCATATGATTTAAAGCCGCGGCTGGCCGTTTCAAAGCAGAAACGAAGTCGAATGACAAGTATACACTTTACTGGCATTTCTTCTAAAAAATTATAATCAGAAGTAACAAATGAATTGGGTCCAAACACTGCTTGATGAATACCCAGTTACTGCAACTATTTCCCAATTTTTAAAGATGAGGCATAATGTGCATAATATATATTGAATATTCATAAAGAGTTCATGAAATATTTCCGGTCTTGCACACAGGTGCTGGCTTCCTCGTTTGTAAAGGGACGCATATAATTATTAGATTCTTCTAGTATTAACTTATATAAGTTTTAAATAAGGCATGTCATCTTATTCAAAATTTAAAAACAGATATTGTTTTGATTGTCGTGTAATTTATACATAATATTAATAATTGTGGAAGAACTATTACAGATATAATATGATAATTATCAAATCTGTTTTAGAAAACTGAGCTTTTATATAAATTCAGTTTTAATTAACATTGATGAAAAACAATTACAATGGGAAATATAAATTACAAAATGTTCGGTTCTTGTGAGGAGAATATGTTGCTAAGATAAAAGGCAATTACTATAAAAGGTTGGTAACTCACTTGTAGGGCTTACTTCTAAAATGCTTTTCAGTAAAATCAGTTAATTAATGGAAATCGGAGAACGAGAATTATAGAAATACTTTTAAAAGTAATTGTGGTAATAATATTACTGGCCCACTTCCATTTATGCCCTTACTCACAATTTCATGTTATAATACGCACACATTGAAATACCCAAGAAACCAACTTTTATATTCTCACTTTCGTTCTTACTCGAAAATTAACTTTAAAGTTGAACTTATAAATAAGAGAAATTCATTTGCAGTTAGATTAAGTCTGTAAAACGAATGCCACTTTGCTATAATTACATTAAAGCAACATTTACATTGATAAAATGCGATAGAGGTCACATATTAATGTTTAAGAACAAATTCCTTAATAATTGACTTCAGTTCTAAAGCTTTAAGCACGTAGGCTTTACTAAAGGACGAAGGAAATCGTTAAGTCGTGCCAGTTGTTTAGCAGTAATGCTGATTAAGGGCATAATAAACCGGCTGCGGCTGACGAAGGATATTTCGACCCTGACCCATTGTGCAATTCTAAAATGGGCGAAATGGCGAAACCCTGCTAGCATAAATTTGATGAAAGTGTTAAAACTTCACTAACAAAAGATTTTAAACAAATATATGTTCTGAAACTGCACTTACCATGTACTGTTCCTCTCAGTTAAGGATATTTATAGCGTTAATGTTCTTCGCAAGAAACACAGTCAAGCAAGTTAAATTCCATCCACTTTGTATTTAAACTAGTTTACACTAGATAAATATCACACTTCTTAAATTTGTATTCGTTAAAAAAATCGGAAGAACTTTAAAATGACTAAACTGGTGAGCTTAGAGTCACATTGGAAAGTTCGAAACAAAATTGCAAAATCAGAAGTTACACTGTTCTTGAATTTATTTGACTGCGATAATGAATTTTAGAGGGAAATAATAATCTTGGTAAAAATGTGGAAAATCATAATCAAGTTCCTTTAAAATGTTATTTTCCACTGATCTATGATTTGTTGCTTATATCTGTGAGACGAGGTATATAAAGTAATCCATAACGGCCTAGGGCGTTATGAGCGGGCGTAATGATAACGCTCTTTCATTATGCCCTCTCATTCCTTCTCGATAGAGCATACCGAGTGGGCGTTATCATTACGGTCATCCATAATGCCTTAAGGCGTTATGGACTACTTTACAAGCTTTTCAATTTATTTCCGTATTCAAAGTGAAAAATAAAACGTTGTATACACCACGAACATTACTTAATGATCATAGTCCTTGGGCGACTTGTAAACTTGTCGCCCTCTAAAGAGCATAAACATCTTCACAATTACTATGGTACATAACAACTATAAATGATGACATTTATATTATTGTGCAAAACAACTATTATTGTCGTCATTTGCAAATAAAATTATCAGTCACAATTAAATTATACGAAGTTTAACAAATAAAAATGGGCACAGCACCCCCCCCCCCCCTCATGGTAAGTGTTATATGAAGCTGAAGACACCTTTGTCCTTAGTACAAACAGATAGATACTCATCACCCATCACTCACTAATTACACTAACGGAATTCTTATTAGACTAAAGACATAAACAGCAACCAATCAGACAGTACATTTGGCGTCTTCTCAAATTAAGAAAAAATAACTTTTACGGCAAAAATTTTGTTCTACTTGTTCTGGTGCTTTTTCGTATAAGAGGTTAGCCATCATCACAGATATTTTTATTTTAGACACCACTTCTTGGAATAGTGACAAAATGTTCAGCAGCACCATTTCCTTAGGTTTCTTAACCCTTAACCACTGACATGCGGTATGCCATACCGCTCCAAAAATACATTCTGTTGTAAAACGAGTTTTACCAAAGATTCCTAGAAAACCATCTGTGTACCTCCAAGTTGTGTGTAACTGTACCTATTGTCAACTGCTGCAGTTTCAGTATGCTTTTAGTTTTTTTATTACGTTGACGTAAAGTTTTCTTGCAGTATCACGTACCGCATGTCAGTGACTACGTTCCTATAGTTGGTATAGTTAAAAGCAGTGCAATTATTGTCAATATTTTCTATTCTAATCTTTTTTTAAATTAATATCATTAATTTGTTACTTTAAACTAGGGACGTCGGCGGGTAACCGGCCGACCTGGGTAATAGTCCACCCGGTATATTTTCAGGACTCGGGTACCCGACTAGTAAATCATGTAATGTCCAGAATGTCAGCCTCTTTCGGAGAAGATGATAAAAACTTAAAAACAATAGAAATAAGCTGTAGAAAAACATAACAATAATCACCCCATGCCATACCACATAATGTTGTTTCTTGTTTCATATAATGCAATAAATGCGCTGCACGGAAATATCAACCCGTCAATCGTACCATTAAATTGCGTCAGTATGGGTTGAAGTAACATAAACATCCTCTATGTGATGATACTGCTACCCAATTTCGGATCAAGTCAAGTACCGAATTTGGTAGCACTTCCAAGTGTAAAAAATTTACGGATAACAGACAAGTTGCAGTTTGAATTGGTGAGTAGGTACTATTTCAATTTAGTTCAGTTTAAAACCCGCAGTGTTAAAATGCCTAGAGCATAGAGCTTGAACATTGTATTAAACTACAAAAGTACAAACAAATAAGAACACAATGTCATCAATAAAATTTCCTGTATGGAAATATTTTCATTCGCCAGAAAATAATAAAGCAAAATGTAAAATCTTCGGGTACCCGAGCGTATCCGGGTACTGTTTTCGGGCACCCGAGTTTGATTTTAGACCGGTTACGACATCCCTACTTTAAACATTATTTTACCATTTTATAGTGACCAGTACTCAAGTTTTGCTGTAATTCAGTTTATACAGGGGTTTTGTGGCAATGTCCAACATTTCTTTTAATATTATGCATGCGTTTATAATATTTTCGAAAAAATAAAGTTAATTTTATTTTGAGTCATATTGTATTCTACAGAAGTGTGAAGAGTAATTCGGTAATTGATGTAAAAAGCAGATACAGTGATATAAGACAGATTAGCATTAAAAACAAAGAATAATAGGCAAAGGTATGACGTAGAGCACGTCAGTGTCTACGTCCTGAAACATCCATGTCAGTGGTTAAGGGTTAACAAAGATCTTCTTCTTCTGCATACTGACCTTTCCCTTTTAATTTTACCCTGCACAATGAGTTATTGCAAAATCGTCACAGCGCATGTTTTCGTCACTCATCTTCATATTACGGACTCGGCTGCGCTTCGCTCCGCCTCGTCCGGAAACATTACGACTCGCCCCCTAAAGCCTTGCTTTCAGGACTAGTTACATAAAGTACTATTATATTATTTAAAGCGAGAATGGCGTCTAGGGAAGGTCTTCTGTTGACTACCATATATTTGGTTTTCAATAGATTCATTGTTGAGTTGTATTTGTTACTAATTAGGTTCACGTTTTCTAGTAAGATTTGTCGTCGCTGTTGTCTACTAGAGTTTGTAAATATTATAAGAGTTGAGGCAAGTCGGGAATAGATGCTGATTGGTTGTGATCCACTGCGCATGCGCAGTTTCGTCTGAAATTGCCCCAGATTCAAGTCCTATAATTACTGTAGAAACCAGTTCTGAGAATGTCACATTTGACAAATTTTTATTTGACTTTAGGTCTAACACTGATTGATGCAATGTATTAATATGTATGTGTTCCATTTACAAGTTTGTAAGTATGTATATGGAATTTACTTAAAAGTTAGTTACCTAAATAAGTATTTTTCTACAGTTTTTGAAATACGGGTTGTTGCGTTTTTCACTTCACGGGAATGAGAAGAGAGTATTCCATGTATAAACTACCAAAAACAGGCTGTCCACGTAAATTAACTGTCCATCCGTAAGCTTTCCGTCGTTTCCATGTTTCGAATGCTACAATTTCTCGATACATCGCAAGAAGAGGCTTAAAGACAGAAAACGCAAACAATTTCCCAGGAATACCGCCGCACAATTGGCCGTAATCCCTTGTCGTTGTCGTGCTTTGAGACGTCATCATTTTGCCAACAACCGGATCATTGTCATGGAAGACGAAAATATTTTACCGTTAGGCATGCAGAGCCTCCTGAAAATGTCCCCCAGGCAAGGCTAATTGAAACTTTTGGGGTGTATTGGCAGGAAAAGTGTATGATAATGGTTGGGAAGCACCGAATCAACAACACTTGCGGCAAAGAATTTTTCCAAAAATTAGGGAATTGAGCTTAGAAAGCGTCCAGACGCTGATGCGACACGTAAGACAGAAACTTCGTCTTATTGAGGATAGAGGACCCTTGGCAGCAATATGGCAACCAGGTGTTAAAGTCTAAGGCTTCATAGTTAGTGTTATGTTATGTTTATTTGATAAAGGTTTCTTAAATTTAAATGATATCTTTCGATAAGTTTTTCCCAAAACTTATGTAACAGGTGTTATTGGCATTTAATACAAAAAAAGTTCTTTTCGATATCTCTATTATTACGAAGTTACGAGTTGTCTAACTATCTACAAACACCCTGTATAATATTTTGAATTATTTATACTTGAAAACTAGAAAGGATAAGCGCTTCTATTGGAAAACGATTCGTGTGAAAACATTGTGGTTAGCTCATATAATAGCAATTTAAAGTTCTGCGTGTGTTGGTGGTACATTCAATTTTGATAAAAAAATATGTTGTCAATTACTACGTTCTCTTGGTTTTTTTGTTATTATCAAATAAGGAACACACAACGTATTTAGAAGCGTTTCAACAAATCAACCTAAAGTGTACTGAAGTTGAGGGACGGTTCAGCCTCAACGAATCGTCGCAAACGTTCAAGAAGTGATTTATATGGCAATCAGAAATAAGCGGCCATTAATTACAATATTAGAATGCAGATTCCACTTAGTTTAGACGTAATGACGAAAAACTCACAAAATTGGATTAGCGACGGAATACGTATAGAAATTGGTTTGAGCAAATGGAAATTACTTAGTTATTTGGGATTTTGGACTCCTGATTTGCCTACGACTTATGTGCCTTCAAATCAAACTGTCCAAACGTTGCTGGATTTGAAGACTATTTGTCGGTACACTCACCTGATTTTGGATATTGGATAAGCTCGTTACTTTTAAAAATAATATTAGCACTCAAACGATCTAAAAGTCGTGATATTTACTCGATTATGTTGCTTTGATTTCTTCTTTTGTATCGATAATAAATGGTTTTTCAAAGATTATAGGATTCAGGAAGAATTCGTTCGTACATTCACAGTAATGGTGGACATATTAAACATATGCTTTAATAAATCTGTAAAGGAAACTACTCTCGCAAGCGGAAACTAAATTTTCTTAATATATCACAAGGACATGTTTTTCACCCTGTATCGGTTGTTTGCCCTCTACTTTTTGGATCACAAATGTACCATTTTTCATCAAGGGTAAAAGTTTAAGATATATACACAATATTATTTTTATCTAACCAATAGTTCTGAAGTTAAATCAGGAAAAATCTGTAAAAGGCTCTACCCAGAACTTCCCTCGTCGACATTGTGACACTAAATAATTTTTTGTGCTATTTTGTGCTATATTTTTCTAAATTCAAAATCGATTAATAAAGTGCACTTTGGTGCCTAAAAATGTCACTTTATTATATGGTAATGACACTGTCAAATTGGGGGTTAGCAGGTTAGGTTTTGTGTCAGTTTGTGTCAAAACTGACGGAAAACCTAACCTGCTAACTTCGAATTTGACATAGACTTACAATGCTACAACATATTATTCATACATTTGAATTTCCACAGCCGCCTTTTTTAATGGACATGTGGTATAATGCTTTTGTATAAATGTTTGTTTATAAATATTAATACAAAATGGGAAGGAATGGTATACACACCTCGTAAGAAAAGTAGTTTTACTAAACTTATATAGCTTTTTAAGTTACTCGCTCGCTTCGCTCGCTCGTACTCAATCAAGCTATATTCGTTTAGTAAAACTTTACTTTTCTAAACTTGTAAAAATATCGTCACGTTTTTAATAAATTAAATACATTTTCAAATAAAAAAAATCTGTAAAGGGGCTTTACTCAAAACTTTCCTCGTCGACATTGTGATACTAAATAATTTAAAAATCAAATTAAGTTAGGAGTAAAAATATCTTCACGTTTCTAATAAATTAAATACATTTTCAAATAAAAAAAAAGAATACCGCTGAGGTTTGAACCCGCAAACATCTGCAGCTCTGCAGATCGCTCGATCCCTAACCGCATATCCGCAGCGGATCTAACTGCAGCGTAATTCCAACTGCGCTACGGAGTCTCTTCCAGATACGTTCGGCGCTCGCCTCTGTTGAACGTCACGGTGTTATGGTTGAAACATGTTTACTCTTATGTGACATTCTCCTTTATCGGTTTAATCTTATTTTCGGCAAATGTAAAGCCTGACCTATGTGAAAGTTATTACTTCCTTTTATTTCAAAATTAACACAAAAATAAACAAAATTGTATTTTTTCAGGTGCTCACCCTGTATATATTTGTGTGAAATTGTACCGGTTTCACGCGAGGTAGATATATATTAGTATGTATGCAAAATATCGTCTTCCTTCGACAAATAGTTTTTGAGCAATACGGCCAACAGATAGACAGACATACAGATAGACAGACAGACAGACAGACAGACAGACAGACAGACAGACAGACAGACAGACAGACAAACTGGCGAATTTAGAAAACCTCTTTTTCGTCATTTAGGGACGTTGAAACGTGAAGATCTGAAAAAATTTCAGAAGGTGATTTTTCGTGATTACAATACTTCCTTTGTCTTTCAGACGAGGGAAATAAAAATGTATCCCGCTGGGGTTTGAACCGCCCGCATCTGCAGAGCGATAGTAACCGCACCCCTACATAGAGATCGTATCTGCACCGATAAAGCCAACTCCGCGCCGAGCCTCTTTCAAATAATTACGCTCGCGCCTCTCTTTAACAGAACGCTGTTATTGTTGAAATGTTTTTACTCTTTTGTGACATTATTCTCTATCGGTTGTTTCGTATTTTCGGCAAATGTAAAAGCTGACCTATGTGAAAGTTATTACTTCCTTCTATTTCAGAATTAACCCAAAAATAAACATTTTTTTTAAGTTGCTCACCTGTATATATTTGTATGAAATTGTACCGCTTTTATGCGAGGTAGATAAATATAATAAAATATATATATTGCCGTGATACCCGTTAAATTTACACCCCCCCTTGTTTTAATCGCTACTTACTTAATTGCTTATTAAGCCCTCGCACAAAAGGGGATGCCTAAGTGAAATTTTACACCTTACTGTACTTTTAATTTTAGCTTACGAAGCACAGCCTTGGGATACCACAAACAGCTCTTATTTGTTTAGTAAATAAATTGCATGTGACTCAATTTGAAATGCAATAATCTCAGGGTTATAGAAATTTATTCAGAATTTATTAATTGATCTTATTTCGCGGGTTCCTAGGGTTTGATGGTCAAAGAGACGATTGCTTTAATTTAATATTATCCTCAAATCAATCCTTACACTTTTCTAACGGCAATAAACAAAAACTTTCGGGCAATTCATGCAGCAGAATAACTGATATAACGTTACCAAATGCGAAATACGGTCCTGGACTCCCTGCTGTGCGCCGGCGCGAATCGATCGTGAATCGATTCGAGATTTGCAAATTTCAATGGCAGCGTGGTCGAGATGTCAACAGGTGTCGGCAACGGATTTGTGCTTCTTTAGTGTTCCCCTCGTGTTATGTTGTCCACCTAAGGATGCTAGAACCCCTCGTCGACCAGGTAAGGTGATTTGACTAGTAGTACTCGTGTAGAAAACAAATAACACTTAGAAAAAACACTCGTTTTATTTAAACGCTAATCTTGACAAATAACGTGATACAAATTCATCGGCTTAAGACAACCACCCGCATATCAGCAGCTAAGCCAAACGAAGTCAAGTGAAGTTAAATGAAGTTAAGTCCCCCTCAAGGGCGCGAAATGGCTTATATACAAGGGTTGAAAAACCCCTCCATACTCGGGCTAATCCTTTCTAATTGGATCTTAACATGCTACCAGCTACATGGCGCAAATTTCCGTTATGTTATTTAGGTCCAGTTTTGCGTCAATGGCCGTTACAAACACGTCTAAATTGGCGGAAATTTTGACAAAGATTGAAATATTGCTTGTCACTAGAATATATGGCAGGAAATAGCCCCATTAACAAATGCTGTATCTATTGTGTAATTTCGCGGCTTTTCTATGCACGCCACGCTCACAAAATAGAGCGGGAAAAATTAACCTAGTAACTAATTAAATACAAACTTAAATCTATCCATTTAGCTAATTTAATTATATGTACAGGTCGCTCTAATTAATATGCACCCTTGGCACACTTTTCTGGACCATATCTTGTTGGAGGACCACTAACAAACACCCCGTTTCGGATGCGTTTGGATTCCTGACAAACAACGGCACCTGGTGATCTTGTTATATTCATTTGGAGGAACGCCACCTGCAACGGCACCTAGGCCCTGCTCGTTCCTGGTGTTGATATCCCAGTTTAACTCAAGTGTTTAGTGTTGCCACAGGTATGATTAACTTTTGTTGATGTTTCCAACTATTACACGTGGCTATTGTTATTTCAGGAGAATTCGCCCTTGATTCGAACTGCTCCATGTTCTCCTGTGGCCTGCGGTCTGCATCCGAGTGTTCGGAACCAGTTGCTCGAGTCGTCCAGCTTCCCTGCCTGCTATAGTGCCTGGAACCTGTGCAGTTCTATGTGCAGATGGTCCTTCCACCTTGATGTCGACTTGGGATTACCGCGCACACATACACTGCATTACCCGTTCACCGGAAATACACTTGTCGCACTATATCACAGGTGTATTGCACCTCCTGCGTGCACTTGCCCATTTATAATTTTGGTGTAGTTGAATGCTCGTTTTAATGGATTGATTTGAGACTATATTTGCATTATTTTGTGTTAGTTAATGACAATCTAACCCTTTGGCCTTGCTAAGAACTATTAAATTGTATTTGTTTATGACCACTGACGTTTAAATTACTGTTATAATCCTTTCACATTGAGTCACATGCCAGCAGTGTTTATATTCATTATTTAATTTGAAACATATCGTTTTAACATAGTACTATTTGCTAACAAAATTAAAATGTTTGACCTTAAAAGGCTGTAATAATTCGTGGCCTGTAAATAACACAGCAATATATATATATGAAAAATATCGTCTTCCTCCGACGAATGGTTTTTGAGCCATACTGCCAACAGGCAGACAGACAGACAGATAGACAGACGGAATTAAGAAAACCTCTTTTTCGTCATCTATGCACCTTGAAACGTGAAGATCTGAAGAAATCTTGGAAGGTGATTTTTTCGTGATTACAATACTCCCTCGTCTTTCAGACGAGGGAAGTAAAAAGTAAAACGGCATAATTAATTTTTACTTCCCTCGTCTGAAAGACGAAATATTGTAATCACGAAAAAATCACATTCCGAGATTTCTTCAGATCTTCACGTTTCAAGGTCCCTGGATGACGAAAAAGAGGTTTTCTTAATTACGGCTGTCTGCCTGTCTGCCTATCTGTTTGTTGGCAGTATAGATCAGAAACTATTTGTCGCTGGAAGATCTTATTTTGCATAGATATTATATATCTACCTCGCATGAAACCGGTACCATTTCATACAAATATATATGGGGTAGCACCTTAAAAAAATAAATTTTGTTTATTTTTGAGTTAATTTTGAAATAGAAGGAAGTAATAACTTTAACATAGGTGATGCTTTACATTTGCCGAAAATAAGACTCAACCGATAGAGGATAATGGCACGTAAGAGTAAAAACATTGCAACAATAACAGCGTTCTGTTAAAGAGAGGCACGCGCGTAATTATTTGAAAGAGGCTCGGCAGCGGAGTTGGCCTTATCGGTGCAGATACGATCTCTATGTAGGGGTGCGGTTACTATCGCTCTGCAGATGCGGCGGGTTCAAATCCCAGCAGGATACATTTTTTTTATTTGAAAATGTATTTAATTTATTAGAAACGTGAAGATATTTTTACTCCTACCTTAATTTGATTTTTAAAATTTAGTGTCAGAAAGTCGACGAGGGAAGCTCTGGGTAGAGCCTTTTACAGATTTTTTTATTGATGTTCACTCTGTATCAGTTGGGTTCAAAATATTCCTATTTTTATCAAGAGTAACAATCTGATCTATGTGCAAAATATTAGTTTTATTAACTAACAGTTCTCGAGTTAAAACAGAAATAGACAGACAATAGACAGGGTGAACATCTTAAAAGATTAAATTTTGTCCATTTTTGCTGCATCTGAAATTTGTTAGAGATTAATAATATTTTGCATATAGCTGAAGTTCTTATTAATTTGATCAATAACAAATCGTCCATGAAGGAATAAAATTCCCTAAACGTGTTTCTTTAGAAAAGACCAGTTTTTTCAAATGGCACCTACCAAGGGCCATCATGCCATTAGATAGAAAATTTAATTACCTATCTAACGATATCCATTATGCACCACTTTATCTTTATAGAAAACAGAAAAATGTTTAATTATTAAATTTTTAAAATACTTTTGGGAAATACCTAAGCAAATTTGGCAACACTGCCGTATGTAATTTGAGTCGTAGATTTCGAAAAACATAAAATATACAGAACAATCCATTTAAAAAATCAAAGTTAATGACATTGCCGGTGAAACCGGAAGTCGGCCATTTCGATTATATCTGTCTCTCAATTCAAAATTACGTTTATTATCCTTGTAACAAGTTTCATTCAAATCCGTTGGTAAGTAAAGGAGGTAGCAACATGGCCCTGATCTCATTGTCACCCGGTATACTGCGTTTAATCTTTTCTTCGTGTTATCAGTAATAGTCCAAACTTCTGCTCCGTATGTTCGATGGCTTCCCCGATAGATCTAAACAATCTTATTTTATTTTTCTGGGCACCTTCTGTATTCCACAAGATCGGGCGCAATTTTCTTGTAATTTCTGGTCCATGCCCGATTTTTAAAAAGTATCGTTTTTATAATTTCCATCGTTATTTACTGTAGTGTTCCTTATTGTTTCTATTTTTGTTTTTAAGTCATACCCTCATTTTCCCATTATTTATTTAGCGTATAGTTATCTATTAAGTCTTTTAGGTGCTAATTTATAATCTCTATATTTGATACTCTTCTTGTATTAACTTTCTCATTATGTAGCAGGCATCGTCTCCATTCTCAGCAAATACGACTTGAACGTCAACAAATAATAATGTGTAAATATGGTTTTCCCCAATATTTACTCTCATTCTGTTACATTTTTTGATTTCATAATATTAATATTTGCGGAATTCAAGCATAGTTTAAGTAAAGTTCGCGATAGGAAACGGCCCCATGTTCACTTGACATTTACCTGAATACCTTGACCTGACTTGCGTCGACATTTCTAACTGCAATCATGTTCTGAGGAGAGATGTTATTATCTTCCACTGTATTCGATAGCGTATTCACCGGTATGCTGTCACAGGTCTTTTTTAGGTTTTTAAATATAAAATTTATAATCACTCCTTTAATATTTTGCAAATCAGTTGGCCATGAAAAATCTCCAATTTAGCTATGTAACTGTACGTTTTAATAATTAATAATGTAAACTGATGTTATAAGTAAGATTACAATGTCAGGACACATTTAGGTTAGAATGCTTGACCGGTACAATGTTATCATATCTACATAGACCAAAAACTGCACCTTTTGGGTAGTTTCAATGTAACTTTTAGCATAAAAACTTATTATTTCTGGCATTTTACATGTTTTTTTGAAAAAATAACCTTAATTAAAAACAAGCCGCCAACAAAACACGAAATTGTTCCTACCACCTTAGATCATTTATCTGTCCACGTTGTGCACTGATAGTAAGGAATATGTCAGAGGTTATGTTAGGTTGTAAAATAAGGCCAAATGTCATAGCTTCCTAAAAAAGAATGAACTAATAATAGTTCGCCTCCGGGTTCAATAGTTTTTTCTGTTAATTGTTTCAGGCAAAAACAAGTTTTATACACAAGGTCTGCCACCGTTGAATCCGCTCTGTTACTAGCTGTCAACAAGCTCCTTCTTAATTCTGCCCCTTAAGATCTTCTCCTACAGTCGACCCATAGACGATGCTACACTCAAGCCTCTATAGGGTTTATCGCCTTTTCTGTCAATTAACACCCTGTATGGTATTATTTTAGAATGAAATAAATTAAGGTCAAGATAAACTCGTTTAAAATATGTCCTTATCCAAATTCGTTTACTATTGAGTTTCTTTCTTTTTCTAGCTCCGGTAGAACAATTACTTTTAAATCAGGTTAGGTCTTGCTTTATAAAATATGATATATTTTCATGTATTAGTAATTGCTATTGTCTTGAAAACCAAAATTGTTATACTTGATAGTTAATTAGTATTATGCGAATTATTTCAAAATGCCACTTCTACACTTCTGTCAATGTCAAATTGGGAAAAGTTAGTCGAAATCATATCTGTTACAATTATTATTAACGTTTCAAATATTGGCAGTGGTAAGTAGTTACTTCAAATACCTTATTCACTCACTCTTGAAACTTATTACTGTTTATTTCTTTTTACATATACCTGTAATTATCTCATTTAAATGCTCCGATCAGCTACTCCACCCAGCCAAGTGAATGCCGCTTGCTTCAATTCAATAATTATGCGACCGTTTGGAGTATTTTTGTTAGATTACGAAGATTAAGAGTACACTTGTATATAGGTTCCTTTTCAGTCATATTATCTCGTATAAGACTTCAGGTAATTGCATCTAAAATTCTAAATATTTGACACGCACGCAACTTTCTCTAGTAGGTTTGCTCTGGTCTCTATGCCGTCGTAGGTGCAGCTTATTTGTTTCGACTCGCACCTGGGTTGCCGTCGCTTCTGTAGCCGTGCAAGGTTCGCTTTTAACGCGCTTGTTTGATCAACTTTGAAACGTTGCGCATGGGATCGAGCGAGATAGTTTTCTAAGTTATTCGGTCTGATTGCAGTCTTCTCTGTCTGGCACGCCAGTTTCCTGCCGCTCGGCCGCTCTGCTCGCGAGGTTCGTTGAGTTCAGTTCAGCAGGGCGCACGCCAGTGGCGTCCCCTTTCGAGGGAACGCGTCCGCTGGCGTATTGCGTAATTGTATTTTCAGTCAGTGACGTTTTGGTTCCGCTTTTTGTGTTTTGGAGAGTTCTTATCAGGCCGTGACAGTTATTCGATAACCGACGCCGCTTGTTAATTTCCGAAAGCCTGTTTGGCTAATTGTTCCGCCTCATTGGCCGGGATCTCATGTCCCGAGCGAGCCATCTTGCGGTATCGAAGTTTTTGTGGTCGCCTAGGTGGGCTTTGCACAGTTTTTCCTGAATACGTTGGGGATTCATTGGACATCGTACGTACCCACTCACGTCACGTCGCCGCCCGACAGCTCTAGCGATCAGCGCCCTACAGCTCTAGCAATTTGCGCCTGACGCAACAAGGCCAAGCCGCTTAATTAAGGTATTGTGGGCTCTTTTAAATTAATCACATACGTTACCAGCCGCCTAATTAAGACATTGTGCACTATTTTTCAAATTAATCCTTTGTGTTACAAACCAGGCTATTTTTGAATTACTCGTTCATGTTTACTGTTAGCCGGCAACTCAGAATATGTTGAATTAATCATACACGTTACCAGCCGCCTAATTATGGCATTGCGCGCTATTTTCAAATTAATCCTTTGTGTTACAAGCCAGGCTGTTTTTGTATTAATCGTTCACGTCTACTGCCAGCGGACAGCTCCAGCGTGGGTCGCTTGCAAGCAACAATTCACGCGCGTAATCACCAGCCGTTTGGGCTGTGCGAAAACTGTAACCAACGATCTTCGTAGCAGACGCGAGCCACCCGCGTTTGGCGCAGTATACCAATTGTTATTTTTAGATAAGGCGTCCCCAGCTGGGCTTTCTTTTTAGGTTTAGCCATTGTTTATGTTATGAATGTGTTGTGTACACTGACCACATCGGCCTTGTTGTACCTTTTCGCCATAAGCTTGGTCCAATAGATCTGTTTACTATATTTGCCTTATGATTTTCTCACGTGCCTGTGCATGCTTATTTTCAGGGTGACTTAGTCACTGTGTCAAGATCGATGTAAGGTGAGCCCTGAGAGCGGTTCCTAAGCGTTGCAGGTAGGTCGGTTGCGCTTGTCGCTACACTGTTGGTCAAGAAGTTGTACTCAAATATCCCACCCCGTTTGGCCTTCGAGGTTCGATTAAGCGTGGGTTTTATGCTTGAATCTCGTAGCGCCCATTTATTTTGTAACACCCTATACATACCGTCACGCTTGCCCTGTGATGTACCGTTTCTAGGACCACGCCCATTTCTCTGAGCGTATCAAGCCGTGGCCTTTAGCCTGTTTTGTAAGATTTCCAGGGTAAGTGTTGATGTTCCCGGACATGTTTAAGCAAGTGGCACTCCCACACCCTTGAGTGTCTTAATAATCATTTAATACCATAACAATAGCTCCAATGAGGATACCAGCACCGCAACCCACTGGCTTGCGGCAACCGCGTTACTTGAAGCTGAGACTAAGATCTGTCAGCAATCCAAACTGCCACAATGCTGATACGCATTTACACACATGAACCGTCTCCAAATCCAACTCAGGTGTAGACGTGACCACCCAACAACAAGTTCAATGCAGTATGCCTCCAAAATCCAACTCCGGAGCAGATGTACCCAAATACGATTTCACATTACCAATTCCCAAAGAATCTCTCTTGTAGATAGTAAACTTACTATGGTAATATCATTATTTAATTCCTTCGCCGTTAGTCCATTTGTAGCTCCATTTATTATACCGTTTATTTAAAATATTTACTTTGCCTTCATTTCATTAATTTAATCACTGACAACACCCTTTTTATATGAATTAAATAATAAAAATCATTAAAATAAAGAGTAGGCCAGTCAATAGAGACATTCTACCTTGCCAAAGGTCAGGCAAAGTTCTAATTTGGCATACTTGTAGAGTCGCATGTCCTAATCGACATACTAAGTTTGCGACCTTGAAAGGGTGCCGCTTGCAACGCCATCTTGCTAAAAAGGTACCAAAAATCAGTTTTTCGTGTATACCTCCTTTCCTCTGCCATCTAGGTTAAAAATAGTTATTACAAGAATTGTAGGAAATAAAATTGCCTACAACTTTTCTCTGAAACTTTTTTTTTGCCAGATGAATAATTCATGAGTTACAGCTACGTAAGGCGAAGCAAATGTCCGAAATTTGCGAAAACGCTCCATTTTTCGTCGACATTTCGGTTAATATCAATTAATTGTTATCTAATTTAAGTTTTTACTTATTTCCACACCACCATGGGGTAGAGTGCGGCGCGTTTTTTTATATGGTATTCCCAGTAGGCCTAATCCACGACTTTACTTACGTCTTCGAGTTCTTTTATATGCTTTAGATGGTCCAGATTGTCTGATGTCGACATCTTCTTGAGAATCGCTCTCATCCTTTTCTGATTCTTTTTCAGCGGTTTCATCGTCGTCGTCATCGTCAAACGTCAGTAGTCTGTCAACTAATGTAGCGTCATTTGTTACAAAAAATAAGTTCAATCTTGCTGCTTTACCACCTACAAGAGAAGCTGCACGTCGACATTCTCTTCAGATCTACCACCAAGTTCAGAGTTGGTACGATATAACAAACAATCCAGAGCAATGGGGATGGCAAAAAAGCAAATTCGGACTCACTCCGGTAACAAGGACAAAAGATCCTGCTCTTGAGGCACTACTGAAATTTATTTCATGCAAATGTAAAAAAGGATGTGGTCTAGCTTGTGGTTGCAGAAAAACAGGCTTGAAATGCTCTGTTATATGCACATTTTGTAATGGTGACTCTTGCGAGAATGTTCCACAGATTTTGATAGACGCTGAAGATAACGAGACAAATGACGAGACATTAGTTGACAGACTTCTGACGTTTGACGATGACAATGACGATGAAACCGCTGAAAAAGAATCAGAAAAGGATGAGAGGGATTCTCAAGAAGATGTCGAGATCAGACAATCTGGACCATCTAAAGCATCTAAAAGAACTCGAAGACGTAAATAAAGTCGTGGATTAGGCCTACTGGAGATACCACATTAAAAAAAAACGCGCCGCACTCTACCCCATGATGGTGTGGATGTGAATAAAACTTGAATTAGATAACAATTAATAGATATTAACCGAAATGTTGACTTACTTAGCTGTAACTCATGAATTATTCATCTGACAAAAAAAGTTTCAGACAAAAGTTGTAGGCAATTTTGTTTCCTATAATTCTTGTAATAACTATTTTCAGCCTAGCTGGCAGAGAAGAGGAGATATACACGAAAAACTGATTTTTGGTACCTTTTTAGCAAGATGGCGTTGCGAGCGGCGCCCTTTCAAGGTCGCAAACTTAGTATGTCGATTAGGACATGCGACTCTACAAGTATGCCAAATTAGGACTTTGCCTGACCTTCTGCAAGGTAAGCCCTAATTTATGTCTCTATTAACTGGACTAGAGGTTTATTTCTCAAATTTTGCTTTTTACTGAAAATAGATGCACGTTTTTAGAATCAAAATGTTTTTGTTACTCTTAAATTACCGTTCATCATAGTATCTATTCACACATTTTTAACACTCCTGGATAATTTAGAATACAATTTATTTATATTGCATTTGATATTTCAATTGACTTTTCAAATAATTATTCGACTTTTGCCGTTCACATATTTTCAAACTAGATTATAGTTTGTTCTGATTGTTATCCAATTTCAACTACGAATTGTTCTCTGATACTACTAAATAACTATCTTTATTATCGGCCTTGTACATCATATTTGCATGTTTTCGTTAACAGACCTTGGTAAAATTGTTTCCACCCGCTGAGTTGTTTCTTTGTGGCTTTTCTGCAGATTGTTTATTGTTTTCCAAGCTGCTCTTGCTCCATAACTGCCCATAAGTCTATCAATTTCATCGCATTTATGCTTCCAGACAGTATGTTTGCTTTGCGAGTTTCCTTCTTGACAGTGTAATTATAGCGCATATACAGGGTGTCTCTAAATAGCATGGATATGGCTTAACTAGGGATTTCTGGGGCCAGAATAGGATGATTATAGGCAACCTACCTATATCGAAATCCCGTTCCTTATGCCAATAATCTGCTTCGAAGTTATTTAAAAAAAACTAAGTTTCATTATCGAACCAGAACGCTTGAATCTATTTCGCTAATTTTAGTATGAGATGTACCTGGGCCTAAGACATATTTTGTCACGACACACATCACACAGTAATTTTTCAATGGCTAGGCCGACAACTTTTGAATTTTTTCCGAAAAGATAAATTTATTAAAAAAAAAATGTATCCCTATAATTTTTGGTATCTGTTACGATTAATCCCCAAAAAAGATCCCAGTAACGAATCCCGCTGTAACATGCACATTTAATGTAGTTAATGTACGCTAAAAAACAAATGACGAAAAGACAATTTGGTAACTAAGTAGTTTATTGGTGAAACAGGAACATTAATAGATTTAAAGAAAATGCTCTATGTGCCCGCCATGTTCCTGGACTCAAATATTAATCGTACGCAAGAAGTTGAAGTGTACTCTCTGTAGTATTTCTTCATTGTTTCCAATTGACTGTGATGCTTGTTGTATGCTGGTCCAAAGTTCCTCCTGTGTGTTTGAACGATTCAAATACACTTTGTTTTTAAATGTTCTCCCAGAAAAGAATTGCAGATATTTAATTATGTTGATCGAGATGCCCAGTTTGCAGAAACGTCAGCCCCTGTGCCGATTCACTTGTTAGGAAACTGTGCTTGAAGATAATGACGAACGTTAGGTAAATGAAGAGGCACTCCATCGTTTAAAAACCATATATCCAGTTTAAGAACTAATGGTAAGTCTTCCAGCAAACCTGAAAATTTATTTTGTAGAAATCTTGAATAATTGTCTTCATTTAGGCGATTTGGTAAAATGACGGTGCCTATGAGAAAGCTGTTGATCATTCCTGCTCAAACGTGTATTTTCAACTGGTACTGAAAGTGATGTTGCTTGATAACGTGTGAATTTTCGTTGGCGGACACATGTTTATTGTGTAAATTATACATGCCTCCTCTTGTAAAGCACGCCTCGTCAGTAAACAAAATTTTAGTATGAAAATTAATGTCTTCGGCACTTTTCTCTTGAATAAACTAGCAAAACGCAAGACGAGCCTCAGGATGAGCTGGCAAAATCTCTTCCGCGGTTTGAATATGATATGGATGTAATAATTGCTCTTTAAGAACTCGGTGTGCAACATCCTTCGAAACTCCTACTTCAAGTGTCAAGCTTTGAGTACTTATTTCAGAATTTCCTTTTACTATTTTCGACATTTCTTCTTTTACATGTGGTATGCGAATTACACGAGGACGTCCACTGTCAGCACTAACTGGTGCAAAACTTCCTGTTTCCCGAATGTGTCTTCCAATATTTGCAAAAGTTGTATGATCCAGAATGCGACGATTCGAAAACCTTTTTCCGTACACTGTTACGGCCCTGTTCTTTCACAACAACCCAAAACTAGCAACATATCGTTCATTATTATGGAAAGAAGAAAGATGATTACAATTTGATAATTACTTAACAACTCTCTTACAGATACTTGAGAAGTGTGGACACTGAGACACAATTGCTACTATGTTTAATAATTAATAGCAGATTTCATCTGGTTTGTGACATGCAAGGTGCAGACATTGAGATTTTATTTCTTTGTGGCTAAACCATAACAAATATCAAAAATCGTAAAGGAACAGAAAATTTTACTAATGAATTTATCGTTCTGGAAAAAAATTTGAAAGCTCAACCCTTTAAAAATTACCCTGTGTCATGTATCGTGACTCGCGCATTTCATTTAATGGTGATATCATCTTAAAAGATGCCTTAGACTCTGTACCATAACGAATATCATCTAAATCGACCGAGGCGTTTTGTTTTTATAAGAGAAATTATTCAAAAGAACTTTGAATCGGAATACCAGTGTAACAAAAGAAATTTGGATATAAGTAAGTTGGGTTAGCTTATTTTATTTTGGCCTAAGGAATTTATCTATAAACTAATTTATTAACTAATGCAATAAAGTATTACTTTACGCACTGTCCGGCGTTTTCAAAGATATTCCTTCACGCATGGAAGTAGAAAAAATATTGTACTTTATCCCTCATTCAAAATAAAATGACAATGGAATATATGTATGAATTATCGTTAACGTCTTGTTACCTTAACGGTGCAGAGGCTGCTGCTTTGCACGTTTCCATCTGGCGGTGTAGCGCTCAACTTGCTTCGAGTTGCGAGTTACAAAGTTAGAGCGCGCCTGTAGTGCTTGCATAGCAACCGTTGTGTTAGGTGTGTGTCTTGGTGATGAGTGGACCTTGTTACTCTATCTCTAGGTCGGTCGTTCTGAGTAGAGCACAGTTAATTTCGTGACCAACTGCGAATGGTCTCACCGAGCCCGATGCCGGCCTCTGCGAGATTCGAACCGAGGACTTACTTAATGGAAGCCTAACGCTTTCCCAACTGCGCTACCCCGCTTCTGACAATGGAATGTTCAAAACAAAACTTTAAAGTGCCGAGGTCAGACGAGATATGCCCTATTCCAGAGAACCACGACTGGGACGCCAGGGGAAACATGCTATAAGATTAGATAGACCGATTGAGCGTCAAGGGAATAAAGATTACTACTCGACTTTGAAATTAATTGCGAATAACATACGTCCCATAAGTTTTGAGAAAAAATATTAACAGCTATATTTTATGTTCCTTTAATTTTCAATTAAATTCAACTAGACGTAATTATTTCTACAGCTATATTTAATAGAATTATATGCTTAAACTACAAATAATGCTCTATGTGCTTCAACGCCAACCAGAATGAAGTTTGAATTTTTCCTATAATAAGCTAGAACGGAATTGTTTCTCAAAACTTATGGGACGTACGTTAGTATGAAATTACTTTCGTTTCCAACTATTTTGACTGATTTTCAATGTTTATTGCAACCGCTCAATCAATCGCGACCAAACTAAAATTATATAAAGGGTCTTATAAAACTGTACAACTTTTATGAAGACAGCAACCGCTTTGGTGTTAAAGAAAAGTCGAACAATGCAGTTTACTGAAGGCGTCGCGCCGAATGGATGTAAACACGTTTTCGAACACGAATTAGCCTATGTAACTACAATGGCAAGATGGTGCACTGGTACTGAGCTAAGGTCATGGGTTCGAAATTTGGTACCAAATGTATTTTTTTTTTAATTACTGAAGGATGCAGATACAAAACACCGTTTTAGTAGATTAGGCAGACTAAATCAATGTGTATTAAGGAGCGGACATCGCAAATCCCATGAAAAAACCACTAAATTGTAACACTGTACCGAAGTATGGAAAAGGCGCTTATATACGCAAAACAGGAGTGAGATTTTCGTTAACACAGGGGCACGTGAGCGCTTCTTGATTGACGTAGCAGCTACAGCAATTATGATGAATTTGCTGATGCAAATATTAGCGTTTGTTGTGCTCGATCTTTAGATTTTGCGTTATATTTTACGTGTATATACAGGAAAATATCTAGTAAATAAACTATGCAGTTAGATATCTTTCTGTGTTCACGAACCTCTGCCAAACGGGTTCAAGTATTTACCACCCTTCTTATGTGAGACTGCATAAGGCGGTTTGGTACACTATCCTCCACTCACGGGACCAAGTTTTTACTACCTTCTTTGTGTGAGACAGCATAAAGCCAACCTGAACAAATACACTGTTAAACGTACAACACGAATCACAATAGAGTAAAAGCAAATAATTTGGGATAAGTATTTATTAATCAATATGTTTCTTATTCATGTTCAGTATATAAAAACTTTTTATAAGACACACCGACGGTATTAGCATTTATGGCTTTGCTAAATCACATATCTTACTCTGACGGGTTCGACCGTGATGTACTAGCCATTTATGGCCAAATGCGTAGCTACCGGCTTAATGTTGTAAATAGCTATTTTAGTCAAAACAATTACAAAAAGCACATCAGAAGCCACTACTGTAAGATAAAAATATATCCAATGTAGTAAATAAATTGAAATTAAAGTAGCATGAATTGTTACGAAAAGTAACATTTTCAAAATTCTAGTGAGTAGTAATAAAATGTTATGAATAAAAATATCTATCGAATATATACATATAGCTCTCGGGTTAAGAGTTTAACATGATAATGTAAAAACGATTCGGAAATAATATTTTGATGTCAGAGAAAAACGTATTTGTAGGTAAACTAATCGTTACTTCTACTATGAACCTAAATAACCCTAAAATATTGTACGCGTGTATATTACTATTTATACGACCGATAACTTAAATAATAAGTACAATAACGCATAACGTAAAACTAAAAAAAAATAATGCCTCGGACATTTTAAAGATTTCCTTCGGCGAAGTTTTAACACATCAGAGACCTAAGTCGAATATCTGAATTTACGGCACAACCTTTAGCATACAAAATTATTCTTCTAAGGTTAAGTTCCTGGCTACTCCATCTTTGCCATTTATTTAAATTGTAAAAATTGCGATTACTTGCACTAAATAATCCTTGTAGCGTGGTAAATATATGTGCAGATATTACAGCAAACTGAGTTCAGTAATTGTGCAATTGATTCTAAAAAGTCATAGTTTAGGAATTAAGTTTGCAGGAAATTGCAGCAAATGATCATTATCGGTACTTTTTCATCAACACCAATTATCCCTGTATTATGCATTTACTGTGTAATATTCAAGATGAAAAAACTCATTGGAAACACTTAAAAGAGACTTACCTGGAGCTCCAACGTAGCGAGCCTTTTTTACTGAAACAAAAATAAACAATTAATTTTTATGTTCTGAAATTATGTTCGGCAGCAAATATTTTCCATCAAAACTGTGATAGCAAAATGAAAGGCAGGATATTTACGACATATTGTTTAAGAATATTTATGATCTTTCAGTGAATGACTGTTCCTCCAGAATTTTTAATTACCTGCTATTTTGGTGTAGGAGGAAAGCAAGTTCAGGGGGGCGTAAAATAACAAATGTTTTATAACAAGCAAACTAATTCGTAATGGCTAATAATTAAAAGCCAACTAAATACTTTAATTTTAAGAAGACTCCACACTACAAGCTTAACTGTTATTTTAAAACTGTCTGATGTTTACCATTACAATAACAATTTAATTTTTATAATTACTTTTAAACAAATTAGAATAAGTACGAATGCATAGATGTACGCTATAAATAGGAACAACTATTTACGTACTTAAAACTAAAGTATGGTAAGTACGCACCATTCCAGGGCATCTTAAACGGTATTGCAATAATATTTACTTTTATACTAAAGAAAGAACTTCATCGTCTTTCCACCCTTGTATAGTAATAACATAAGCTTTTTCCATATCTGGCGTCTCGGAGGAAAATTTACGTAACACAGTCATTTATCAAAAGACTTTCAAAGTGCTTTCCCCTCATTTTTGAATCTGGAGAGCAGCACACGCTTGTTGTAATATAAAACTCAAAAAAGCTTTTAGGACTGTGAAACTAATAAGTTATTTAAAATACTTTTTCAGGGTAATTTATGACCATAATATTGTAAAAATTGAATTTATTGCTTTTTAAGTTCAAAAAGCACGTGGTAGCTGTACTTCAATATACAATGCATTTGAAAAACTGTGAGCATTAGTAATATTGCCATTACAACCTAATAAAGTACATTTTAAACACATAGAGTCATTTAAGAAACTTAGCTTTTGCATATTCTCTATCTATTTGCTATTTATAAGATAAACGAAATTTTATTTCCAATTTGTTTAATTATTAATCTTGAGTAATAAATACCAATTGAAATGAAAAAAAATAGATAGCCCTAAATCTAGAAATTCCAAAAAGCAGCATACATTCCTCATTAAATCAATTATGTACTATATTATTTACTAAACAAGTCTGTATTGCATTAACAATAAGTCTACTACAATAAGTCGAAATGTGTATGAAGTACAAAACATAACTAAATAGTTTTACAGAAAATTCCGTTTAATCAAGAACAGATCCTGTAGGCTAGCTTATATTACGTTCGTAGAAATAAGGCCATCGCATTAAAGCTATCAGTAAAAATATCACATGACGTAAAATGACTCGATAGGACTCACAGCTATTAACACTAATCTACTTCTACAGTAAATATTACAAGCTAAACTATTTTTAACTACATTTTTTCCAACGAAGCTATTTTGTGAGATTTTAGTAATAGCACCACAAATATTTACATTTATCGGAAAATGATTACCTATTATAGAGGTTGTTTACCTGTGGATTCAAAGCATTCGATTTATTAATTAATTCTGTTTCTAAGGGCAACAGTTTGCTGCTCGTAGAGATTTATCTTTTAGTATCGCAGCTCTGATAAAATTTACATTTACTTTGGGCTTGAGGATTCTCGGAGCTCGAAGGAAACCTGTAAGAAACCGAGCTTCAGTCCGGCATGAAAATTAAGAAAGTTTCTTTTGCACGTTCTCTTAATCTTCCTGTGCAGATAATTTGCAGAACTCCTCTTCGTATAAATTAAGTTTGTTGAAAGGCGGCAACATTATCTACCTTGCAGTGTGTACATTATTACGTTAGTTTGATTAGTTTTTAGTTTCTTTTTATGATCGTTAGTATATATTGATTTATGAGCTTACTTACGCTAGTGCAACCACCATCAAAAACAGGAAAATACCAAATTACAAAGATTTTACTTATAAAACTTAATGTAAACTGAACAAACAACATTAAAGATAGGCTGTTTTGAGTCAGCTTAATTGTAATACACAGAAATTTAATTATGCACGATATACCAACGGATGATTTTAGCATCTACACGTTACTTGAAAATCAACCTACACACAGTGGCTATCACAACTGGAGTAAGAGTAATATAATGCCTTTTATGGTACTTTCGAAGGGAGTTTCTCCCAACACAATGAGCTCAAAATATATATTTCCACATTTATCGCATGAAAAATTCGCAGGCATAACTGAAACCTTTACGCCCTTAAATCACACAGACCTAGAAAGCTCTTATCACCGACTCCGTTGTAGTATTTACACTCGATTTCACATATGGGATTCTTGCAATCCAGAATACTTCAGGGGAACTTTGAAAGCCGCAAATTCATCTTATCTCTTATGAAGCTAATCGATTCTAGAAGGGTGTGGTTAATTTGCCGCTATACGCTTTTAATATTCACCTTTGAAATTCAATTATCCTCGCTAAATGCCAGTACACGCTTTGAAAAATTAAAGGTCTCAATAAACGGGTTACGTTCTGTGCACTGCTCTAAAGTGCAACGGGGGAATTTAAGTTACAAGAAATAATACACCTACGTACTTCTTGAATCAAAGAACGGCTTGTTTAAAGTTTACTAGAACAACAGCTGGTGCTAATTAATTTGACTGGTATATTTAGTAGTACATTGTTTCTTAGACGTAGAAGAACTGCGTAACGTTCTTATTTTATTAACGCGTTAACTACCTGCATATAATAAACCTCTGAATCACCTACAAAATGTAAAACTCAGTTTTGTAGTAGCAATTTTCGCATAGACAATACATACATTATATGCATTGTTGAAGGAGGGTGGGTGTTGCTGCGTGTGAATCGACTTCGCACATTTAGTAATAAATAAATAAATAAATAAATACATTCTTTATTGTTTCATTGCGTCGTGGGCGTACATATGTAATTTGCAGTTCGAGATAGAATTATGGAAGTTATTGGTGTAGACAATGTAAAGAAGTGGTCTCAATATCGATTCTTGTGGAACTCCCACTCTCAACTCCAAGGACCCAGAGACGACCCCTTCCAAGAATACTCTTTGAGTTCGATCAGTTAAATAGCTTCGCATTAACTGATTAGCATTTGAAGATAGTCCTATAAAATGCAGAATAGCTAGAAGCATATTGTGTTTAATCATTTCAAATGCTTTACTCAAATCTAATAGTACCAGAATAGTAAAGAGACCACGATCAGTAGCTTTAAAAATATCATCAGTGATATTTAATAAAGCTGTAGCACAACTATGACCTGGCCTAAAGCCCGACTGCATTGGCGGGAGAATATTGTACCTTGCAATATGACTCCGTAATTGTCTATCCATAACTCTTTCCAATATTTTCGATAGCGTTGGAAGCAAGCTTATAGGACTAAAAATCTTTGTACGTGGTCGGCTCAGAGACCTTGGGCAAAGGCTTGATTATGGCCTGTTTCCATAATAAAGGAAAATTATGCGACTGTAAAGAATAATTAATTGAGTGGGTAACATATGGAAGTATATAAGGGCAACATATATGTAATAGAATTATATTAATGCCATCGGCACCAGTAGATTTAGATTTGATAGAATTTAATATTTTCTGAACTTCTTCCTCATTTACAGAGGTAAAATCAAAAGGCTCATCAAAATCGCATTTGAGATTGTTGTAAAACTGTAATAAATCGTCATCGGATATGTTAAGACTAGGTATTGAGTTGACATAATAATTATTTATATTGCCGGAAACTTTGAGTGCATGCGGTATATTTTTATTTTTTGTTGCTCTAACAATTTTGAATTGTTTTAAATTTTTCCATAAAGTTTTGGAATTATTCGAACGGAGTGAATATTGAAGGTATGCCTTTTTTTCTCTGTAAATAGAAAAAGTAGTGAAATTTCGTAAAGTTTTGTAATATTCAAAATGAGCAACCTTATGTGTGCGTTTACATCGTTGTAAAGCCTTATCTCTGGGTGACAACATCAATTTAATATTGGAAGTGATCCACGGTTTTGGCGGTCTGTTGAAAACAGAAGTTTTAACGGGAAAATAGACATTTATTAAATCTATAAGTAGAGTGTTAAAATATTGTACTTTATCATCAATATTAGCTAAATTATAAATATGATCTAAGGGTAATGTTTGAAGTTCTGCATAAAATTCATTAATATCTGAATTTTTAAAATCCCTATATACTTTACAACAGTTTTCAGTTTTACTCACAGTTACATTTATTTCCGAAGTTATAAACTGATGATCAGAAATAGTAGGTATATCAACAATTTCTGTATTATTTATAATGTCAACATTTGTAGTTATAACTAAATCGATTAAAGTTAGAGATGTTCTTGTAATGCGTGTAGGATAATTAATAATCTGCACCAGACCAAATGAGTCCAAAAATGATTGCATACTCACAGAGGCCGGCCGCCCAGCCTTCAACATATCAATAATGAAATCTCCACAAAAAATAGTTTCATTATACGTACAAAATGTTTGTGAAAGAGGATTTTCCAGTTCATTTATAAATTCAATAACGTTTTGTTTAGGAGGCCTATATACAACTCCGATAGCCAGTGATAGTTTTTTAGATTTGATACCAACCCAAAGTTGTTCTATATCTCCAGTAACATCTATGATAACACAGTGAAAACTATCGCGCAGGTAGATAGCTACTCCGCCGCCACGAGTATTCCTATCTTGACGATGTAAAACAAAACCTTCAATATTTACAAATTCAGAGTCAATATCAGGGGACATCCAGCTTTCTGAAACACACAGTACATCTAAATTATATTTACTAATAATAAATTTTATATCTATAAGTTTCGTATAAATTGAGCGTGCATTAACATAGCCTATGGCTAAACTTTTAAATTTCATAAATATCCTAAATTGCTTTAATTGTATATTATGAAAATCAAAAACAAAATGTAGATAAATTATAGCGTCAAGGCACTAACCAAAGTTAGATTTTCAGCACACTAGTATTGGCACAGATGTACCTAGTTGTACCTAATATAGTACCTGCAGACACCTACTCCACGTTATCAACCACAAAAATGTGCCACAATTTAAATCGATCCAAATAAACTTTGAAAAATACGTAAAAATTAAAATTCTAAACTACCCAGTAGCATGTATAATTATAACAAAATATTACTATTGTTGAGCTGTATAATCATTAGCTATTCAGATCTTAAAGCAACCAAAATATTCGTCTCACTGACCGAAAGTAATATGCACAACGCCGAGCACACTGAAACAATTTTTTTATTATTGATAAAAACCTATGGAACAGGATCTTAACAAAAAATGGAGCACATCTGCTGCATGTTATGGAAATGGAGGAGAAAAAATGCTACCAGCTCCCAGAGCGTTTACTTCTGCTTGCCCTTCGACAGAACAAACTTTCGAACTTCGTAAACTTCGCTGGCGTAAAAAGTTAAAACGACAATCTTTTTCGCATTACTTGATGTACGGTTTCTTATTCTATTTGGTCCGTATACTGGCAATACTGGCATGTAGTAAAATCCAAGAAATTTCAGTTACATAATAATTACAAACTAAACTCGAATTATTTGTAAGAGATATGAACCTTGTAGCCGTGAAATAAAATCTACATTTCTCTTGACTAACATGTAAACAAAATTACTATCTGCCTAACTTGCATTATCTACAAGCAACTTTTATGAAATTAAATAAATATTATCTAGTTTTTCAGCCGTCAGTGAACTCCGTATCTGCAATTTATTTATTTATTTTGGACGCAGGCATTCGTTACGATATTTGGAGTAGAAAATCCTTAACTGAATGGTTATGAAAGGTCCTTTACATTAAGTTAAAATAATAATACTAATAATAATAAAGTTTATTTGCAAAATGTTACAAACATAATATAACTTTTGTATTTTGCAAAATGTTACAATATATTTATATATTTTATCTTAAAAATGACATAGACCAGACAAATAGGAACATTAAGAAATTAAGTTCAGGGACACATTTTAAATGTTATAGTCTTGTCCACAATTTTTATAAGAATTAATCTGTATATTTCTGTCCAGTTAGTTTGCTACTTCCACTGCATTAATTTTGATAAGTTTCTTTTATTAAATAAATTTATTAGACAAAAATTTCTTTAGCACGTTTTTTCTTTTATATCATCCACCAATTTATTGTAAATGAAAAGTTTTTTTGAAATGATATTCTAATACGGTTCGGTTCCATAGTAGCATTTCTGCTGACCCCCTTTTTGAACTAATATTAGTCAAATTAGCCAAAACTAGAAAATTGATACGGCACGCTGGTATGTGGACTGATTGATGCAATATTGCGTTAGCGTCATAGACAGTTTGCTCATTTTCGACTTTTATTGCTGTGTATTTCTTTCAACATTAATATTATTAATACGTTAACGTAGATTTCTTATTTATTTGAAGTTTAATTTTATCGATTTTTCAGTACTTATTATTATTGTTCCATTTCTTTACGGATTTTGTTAACTAGGGCGGATCACGTTATTGTGGCTTTATTACTACGTAGCTTATACTGTGTGTATGCGGTAATGAGAAAAGCTATCGTCAAATTAAATTGCCACGTATAACGAAAGTAGTCACTTAATGGAAATTTTATGCACCGTTTATTATTAGCTGTCAGTCTACTAATATTTTTTCCGTCTTTACATATTTCCCTACAATATATTTTTTGCATTATAAAAGTAGCTACTACTTATCTCCGCTATTTACATTTCATATATTAAAAGTAATACCTATTTGACATTTGAACTATATAAGTATTATTTATTCAGCCAGATTTATAATCTAATTGGATAACTGATTTTTGTCAAATTAACATACGAACTGTCGCAACCCTTCTGGCTGTTCTAGTATTGCTACTCACAGTTCTCTCTACTTTTTAGATGCACTTAAATTTAATGTCGCAGTATTACAGGGGTTCACGTTTATAGCCTATTTCTTTTACCTGTCGATATTAAAAAGAGCAATAAATTGCTTTTAGTATGGATAATTTATGACCAGTCCATATAGTAAGTTTCATAACGCCGCTTTGCGTGTAAGACTACAAAACCGTTTTGAAAGACACATGTACTCTTGGGTATTATTTAAAAAACTTGTCTAAACACATTGAAAACTATTTTCATTATTCTCTCAGTTATTATGATCTGAAATAATATTAACAATAGTATTTTATATATTCTTCTCCTTTGTATGGACAAGTGAATATACAAATATTATTCGGTATATTTTCCCTTAGAAGTAATAGCAAAGTACCCGTGACTGAGAGAGGAGCCTCAAATGAGTAACTAATACGTAACCGCCACTAAAACGATTATACAGGGTGTTTCAAAAAGAATGAGACACCGATTAGTCATTGATTCCTTAGGTTATAATAAATCGATTAAATATTTAGTAGAAAGACCATTCACTAAGAAGTTAATAGGGTCTTGAAGTAAATTTTTTATTTCTTATTTCTATGTTACTTTTCACAAATGTAAAGATATTGATTTGAATTTTAAACAAACATGCTTACTATTATGTACTACATTAATACAAGAATTTGCATAAATTATACTTGGCTGTAAGAGACACTCTACATATCTTTGAAAAGTATTTTAGCTCTAACTCCTTATCTGTAACATTTTTTTTTAAATTTTAGCTTAGAAGTATTGCCCTCTAATATTTTTTTGATAGTATTTGATTGTGTTGAGAATCTAGGAAAATGGGCAAAGGATCATAGAGGAATGAAACATAAGTATAACAAAATCGGTGCAAGATACAGCAAGCAACACTAATCTAAAAAAAGAGCAAAGTTCTACAAAAGTCGCGGTTACCAAGACGCAACGTGGCCGCTACGTAACCACAATGCCGGACAAATTTCAGAAACGTCTCATACAAGTTAGGGATACTAAAGATTATTCCCCACTTTGGTGGCGTGCACGTAATGGAAAAGTTCCTATGACTTGCCAGTGACTAGTGGCAAAACACTTTAAAGTTCCTGCAATCGTCGCCGGTACATTTCAGCGATTAGTTGTGTTAGTCGGGATCATATTCGTTGCATAAAGTAGTCAAGATATTTCTCCATATTTTCATGAAAAGAACAATGCTGATATACAGGGCCTTCATAAATGATCAACGTTTTTAAATGGTCATTATTTTGGCGCCATTTATTTATGTTGGTGGCTCTGTAAGTCTATGTCAAATTCGGTTAGCAGGTTAGGTTTTGCGTCAATCTGTGTCAAAACTGACGGAAAACCTAACCTGATGACCTCGAATTTGACATAAACTTACAGTGCCACCAACATAAATAAATGGCGCCAAAATAATGACCATTCAAAAACGTTCGATCATTTATGAAGACACTGTAGTTATAATATTATAGAATTTTACAGGGTATATTTCATGGTATAATGCAACGTAGATGCTTCCAACTGATACTCTAAACATATACAGACAATTTAGAATGATCATCTTTCCAAATTGTTATTGCTGCTATAGTTGCTAGTGTTGCAGGTTAAGAGTAAATGTGTTGCTACAGCATCTATCATCACTAACCATCATCATCATGTTAATTCCGAAATTACATTTTGAGAAACATTTGTCATTTCTAAATATGTATGTATTCCTCGGCAATCAGACAATTTGATTTTTCAGTAACCGTAGAACGGTCATGAAAATTTTCCTTGCAAAAATAAACAAAACCATCTTACTGATCGGAAAGTAGGTTTAATCCCGGAACTAGTTTTCTTATATGCTGACAACGGTTGTAAAAATTTCATGGTAGATCTAAATATACAAGCGTTTATTTGTGTATGAATAATAACAACTTTGAAATGTTACTGATATGAAATATCAAATCGCCGCAGGTGCATCACAAATTAATTAATTTTGTTATTACATACATTGGATGTTTACTCTGATTTTAATGATGTTAATGTTGTTACAACTGGGTGTACACTGCGTAGGGTTGACTAATGAATAAAATAACTGATAGCTTTCGTAATGGCATATTACTGCCTGTAACCATGAAATTTAAGGAATATGTAGCTAAGTATGTTTAGCTTCAGGGAAATGTATGAATAATTTTATTAAATATACCTACGATTTCACTTCTCGTAATATGACATTATTAGGTGTTTTTGTTGCTTTAAAGATAGTATGTACTCAACCCATTCACACATTTATGATATATAAAATAATCTTTTAAGGACTCAATAGTTTCAATCACTACTCGTGATCAGGAGAAAAATATAGATTTTGTTAATAATTTCCTAACTCGTCGTTATCATATATCACTGACAAGAACAGTATTCTTATTTATGGTTTACACTTGTGGATATCAAAAGTTGAGGAAATAATAAAATATCCACTTTAATAACATCAGGAAACGCTAAAAAATTTAGAAACGCATACATAATGCCTACGTACTATAAGTAGTATTGGGGCACCTTGATTTTGATATCAAAATTAATTGGGTCAATTAAATCCGCGAATTAAATCCGCGATTACCCGCGGATTGACCTAATTAATTTCGCGGATTGATCTAATTATTCTTCATATGTGCTACTGATTAATCACATATGAAGTTTGATATGTAATTTACATATGTGCTACTGATTAAATTACGCGAGGCCATTTTTAATTTGCTTCCGATTAAATTACGCGTCGGACTTCGGCGGCCATCTTGGATTTCTGGCGGGAATATTTGAAATTTGAATTTTTTCCGAATTTTTCTAAGTTCCCATATTTGAATTTGAATTTCGCGGTGTGTCGGCCATCTTGGTGCGCGCGCACTTCTCACGGCGGTTGTTTTTAATTTTGAATTTTCGCGGAAATATTTGAAGTTCAAACTGATAGATCTTCCGTCTCCCTCATCGAAGCTGTTGTCTCTCTCTCTCTCTCATGCACGGATGCCATTTAAATTTCGCGCGAATATTTGGATTTTAAATTTTTTCAGATTTTTCTAAGTCCCTGTTTTGAATTTAACTTCTCTGGTGTCGTCCATCTTGGTTTTCTCACATTTTATTTTAATTTAAAAAAAGCTTCCTGCGATGTCCCATGGCTGGAATCGAACCAGCGATCACAGCATTACGAGTACGAATCCTTAACCAACTGGGCTATCGAAGCCATCGAGGTTTTAAGGAATTAACTATAGTCACTAGCGTAGCAAACATATTATAATACATTTTAAATGTTATTTTCGATTGAAATTTAATCGCCACATCGTATCCTTTTGTAATATTAAAGTTCTGTAATTTTTAAAAAATTAATTGGACGTAGTTGATGTTATACTAATAAAAGAAAATGTATTTAACAAATCAGTCACAGGCCGCTTGTTTATTTTGAGCGAGACATGGTCCAAACAAAGAACCAAGTTCTAGGAATACGCTGACTGTTTATGGCCTTATTGCATTTAACCGTTGCATAGAATTGGAAAGTTTTTATTTAACGTGCCTAAACAGGATTGTTTATTTCGAGCGAGACCTGGGGCTGACGTCATGGCTAGATTTCTCTTTTGGCAATGCATTATGGGTAGACACATTTTGCGTCTACACCGAGGCGTTTCGGCAGCGATCGGATATCCTCGGCGTTTACCATAATATATACAGAGTCGAATCGTGAAGTTGGTCTTTCTCGATCAGTCCGTACAAGTGCTTCGTTTTCGTTGTGTTAGAAAGTGTTTTTGTGCCCACGCATCCAAGATGGAGAATTCAGGCCTTGCGATGCTTCCTATAAATGCCATTTTAAAATGGTTTGAGAGAGGCAGTTTCTCCGATGAAAAGTTCGTGCTCATTGCATATGAAATTGTACTTTTTAAACTAGCACGTGGGGACCTCGTTCCACCCAAGTATGCGACTGCATTTTCGAACCTAGCCCAGAGAGCTGCCAGATTTCGTCATTTAACCGTAAGTACAAAATTTAATTAGTATATCAACGCAATTTTACGGGAATTGTTTATAATATTTTTGTTTTCAATATTGCAGCATTACTAAAAAATTAAATGCAGAGCTGTCACTATATCAACACAATTTTACGGGGATTGTTTGTAATATTTTTGTTTTTAATATTGCAGCAAGTGAATAACGACATGTCTGAGCACGCAGCTTCTAAGAAATCCGTCTTGGATCCTGCAGCATTGAGAGCCCTTAGTCATGGGTCTTCGAAAGGCGCTTCTAATGTTCCCTTAGCGGGATCGTCTACAGCATCAGTTGTAAGTAATTTTAATGTGTATCAATTTATTTACTGCATCCACGTTATTTTCGATGCGTGTTTATCTATTGCTGGGCCCTCTCCAATAAAATTTATTGTTACTTTCAGATACGCTACGCGCCTCCTCGTGAGACCCCAACCAGTGAGTCGGGAGGAATCTCTGCCCTGCATCGAAGTACTGTACCGTTGGGCCCTCGAGTCGCCACCCCAAATTCTGGTGCAGATGCAATAAGTAATGTAAGTGTGTCTTTTCAATTAATTAATTAATACCTGATACTGCTTTTATTTTGCAATTACGCTTTAATTTGTGAAGTTTTCGCTGATGTTCTGCAATAAATTGACCGCTAATATTTTAAATTTTTATAATTACAGATCCATAATTCTCTACAAACAACGGGGCTATTAGCAGCGACCGCGCCTAATGATCAAGACTGTTCCACGAATTCTCTGAGGACAAAGGGTCAATTAGCGACGTCATCGCCGAGTACGAATTCCAATACGATTTCTCGGCCTACAATGAGTCAGCTAGCAATGACATCGCCTAGTGATCAAGGCCAGACAAAGGGGCAATTAACAATGACCTCGCTGCTGCCTCGAGGCGATATCCCAAATTCTGGGATCGTTGCAATAAGTAATGTAAGTGTCTTTACAAATTTCAAATCCTAACACTGATTTGCTACGTATTTTTGTAAACAAGTGTTTAATTGATTTTTAATTTCAGATACCATACACATCCCATCGTGATGCATCAATCAGGGAATACTCAGGCATGAGTCCTATGGATTTGAGCATATCTACAAACTCCTTTGCTGTAAGTTGCTTTTGCCTTCAAAACTCGAATGAAAAATGTTTAAATTGAAATTTTGATTACAGAATGCACACAGCGAACCGCGTACTTCAGCTCAACCTCCAGCAACTCGCGAGATGAAGTATTTCAGCATACTACGCGAATATCAGAAGGAGATTAAAAAGTTTAACACTACGTCGGCCAGCGTGACATTTAAGTTCAAACCATTAGAAAAAGAAAATCAAAACCCTATGATTTGGCTTGAGGTAATATAAGAATAAATTTTCATTGGTCCTAGTTATAATATTAAAATATTTCTTACAGGATGCCTTCCAAGAGCTTCTGGATTATATTCTGCAAAATACACAGTCTTCCGATCGTGTGGGCATCGTGTTGCAAAATCATAATTTCCCCGAAAAGCCCCTAGGGATCTCTTTTAGAAGAGTGGATCAACTATCAGTTGGTGTTATCCTAAGCGTGGTCGAAAAAGTGATTCAAAGCAACGCGCAGTTCTTTGCTCAAGATGCGATGACGGTTAACATTGATAAGGTCAGTCTGCCTGTAGGTCGAGGTCGAAGTCGCTTAATAGGTAGTAGTTTTGACGATTTTTGCAAACTAAAAAAACAAGGTATAATAGTAGTGCCCACGAGAGATAACATGTGTCTTGCATCGGCTCTTGTCATTGCGATTGCTTTTAGAGTTAAAGATGAAAAGTTGCAAGAATTAACATTAGGTTCCCCTATTTTGTTTCATAGAGCTCTACGGCTCTGCAGGGTTAGTGGTGTCGACTTAACTGATGGGGGTAATTACGAAGACATTCAAAAATTTCAAGTATATTTATCAAACTATACAATAGTAGTGTATAATTCGAGAATTGGTAAAACAACGTATTTTGAAGGCCCTCGCACTAAGGATAGAGTAGTACTAAATTTAATTTTAGAAGAAAATCACTACAATGTCATTATAAGTTTAACTAGTGCATTCACAGCCAGTTATTTTTGTGAACTTTGCAAAATTAAATTTAATGATAAAGCTCGACACACTAAATGCATTTACACATGCCCTTGCTGCCATGATACTCCACCGTGTAATATTATGTTAGATAGCGTAACGTGTTCTGATTGTAATAGGGAGTTTAGGGGCGCAGAGTGCTTTGCTAGCCATAAAAAATCAGGATTGTGTAACAAACTTTACCGCTGCTCTATTTGTCTACATACTATCTGGAAAAACGAAAAGGGTAGAAAGCATAAATGTGGTCACAAATTTTGTCAGATATGTAAAAAGTCACAACCAACGAGGCATTTTTGTTACATGTCGCGGAATATTAAAAAAAAAACAAAAACACCTCAAAAGTTTTTATTTATTTTCTACGACTTTGAATGTAGACAGGAAACTGAAATCTTAGGTAAACCAGGTAATTACGTTCACGAACCGAACCTTTGCGTAGCGGCTCATGTTTGTCTAACCTGTTCAAATAACGAGAATTTAAAACAAAATTGTCAAAATTGTGGTGAAAGGTTGCATGTTTTTCGGGAGGATCCTGTTAATTCATTTTTAAAATATGTTTCGAAATTAAGTAAAAAATTTAAAGTAACAGCTATCGCACATAATGCTGGGGGATATGACGCCAGTTTCCTTTTACGAGAGCTAATTAAAAATAGAAACAGTTGGGATCCTAAACTGATAACAACAGGCCGGAAAATAATTTCAATAACATGTGGATCAACTAGATTTATAGATTCCCTGAACTTTATCCCTCTACCTCTCTCCAAACTTCCCGGGGCTTTTGATTTTCCAGAAAGTAAAGGATATTTTCCGTACCTATTCAATACCGCTGAAAATCAGAAGTATGTAGGTGCTTTACCACCTATTGAATTTTATGCTCCAAACAATATGTGTACTTCTGATCGTCTAACATTTATTGATTGGTATAACAAACTAGCTGAAAGCGGTTACATTTTTGAAATGGAGAAAGAAATTGTAGAATATTGTATAATGGATGTGCAAATTTTAGTTAAAGCGTGCTTAAGATTTTGGAGGTTATTTACGATCGAAAATGGTGTAGACCCTTTTCAAGAGGCTACAACAATTGCTAGTGCATGTAATTTAGTGTTTAGGAGGCGTTTTTTAACAGACAACACCATAGGTATAATACCACCTGGTGGATATAGGATGTCAGACAATCAATCGCGTGTCGCAATTAAATGGCTATCATGGGCCGAATATAGTAGCGGTATAAACATCCAACACAGTGGTAAATCTAAAGAGTTCCGATTACCTAATGGAATATTAGTAGATGGGTATTGTAGGGAAAATAACACTGTGTATGAGTTTTTAGGGTGCTTTTGGCACGGATGTGAAACTTGTTATCCTTTTCAAACTACCGATTCAGATACTGTTGGTAAAAAGTCTGACGCTATGTTTTTACGTCGCGAAAACACTGAAGCTAGGGCTACCCGCATTCGCAATTGTGGTTACACGTTAATTGAAATGTGGGAATGTCAATTTATAAATTTTTTAAAATCAAATTTGGAAGCTAAAAATTATTGTGAAAATCTTCCTAGTTTAAAACACGACCCGTTAAACCCTCGTGACAGTTTCTATGGTGGTCGGACAAATGCTGTCAAGTTGCACCATAAATGTGAACCAGGTGAAAAAATTTATTATTATGATGTTTGTTCATTATACCCTAGTGTCAATAAGTATGGTAGATATCCCATAGGTCATCCGAAAATACACGTTGGTAACGAAGTCTGCTCGCGTTTGTCTATTGATGTATTGGAGGGTTTTGTCAAATGTTTAGTCCTCCCGCCAACTACATTATTTCACCCTGTACTCCCCTATAAAATTCATAATAAGCTTATGTTTATTTTGTGTCGAACATGCGCTGAAACTTTAAATCAGGACACATGCACTCATAATGACGAACAGCGTAGCTTTGTAGGGACGTTTGTGGCTCCTGAGTTAAGAAAAGCGTTAGAGAAAAACTACAAAATTTTAGAAATTTTTGAAATTTGGGAATACCAATCGATACAATATGATAAGTATTTAAAAAGAGGTGGACTTTTTAGCGGGTATGTAAACAATTTCATAAAACTGAAACAGGAATGCTCAGGTTGGCCAAAGGATTGCACTACAGATGCAGAGAAGGAAGCATATATTCTTAAGTATTTAGAGGTCGAAGGAGTACAGTTAAACAAGGAAAATATAAAAAAAAATCCTGGGTTAAGATTTCTTGCCAAATTAATGCTCAATAGCTTTTGGGGCAAGTTTGGGCAGCGGGAAAATTTAATGCAATGCTCGATAATATCTAATCCTGAAGAATTTTTTAAATTGTTGGTAGACAGTGATGTAGAAGTCCATTCAATTTTACCCATTGACGATGACGTAATTTTAGTTAATTGGAATAAACCTACAGAGGCTGTAAAGCCGTCCTCAACAGTTAATGTAGCAATCGCCGCTTACACAACAGCTCATGCAAGGCTTGAACTTTACAAATATTTAGAAAAATTAGGGGAGCGTATTTTTTATTTTGATACTGATAGTTTAGTTTTTATATCCAAAACAGGCGATTGGATACCTGAAACGGGCGAGTTTTTAGGGCAGTTAACTGACGAAATTGAAGCATATGGTATAGGGAGTTTTATAACAGAATTTGTAAGCGGTGGGCCTAAAAATTATGCCTATAAAGTGCATTCATCTGAGAAAGATACAGAAATTGTTATATGCAAAGTTAAAGGTATCACGTTAAATTTCAAGAATTCGAATGTTATTAATTTTGAGTCTATGAAGGAAATGGTATGTAATAATGGAATTGAAAATAATGCTTTATATGTTATTAATGATCGCAAAATAGCTCGTACGTCAAACTATGAGATAATATCAAAACCAGAGCAAAAAAAGTATCAATTTAGTTATAATAAACGTCGGAGACTTGCTGATACCTTTGATACAGTACCTTACGGATTTAGAATGCCTTAAATGGGTGTGTATTTCATTATATTAGATATAAGGTTATAATTTAGTATTAGAATAGTTATAAAACTGTTTTTTCCATATAATTTTGGCCCCTATTTCTCTGGTAACAGTGTAATAGAATAGTTAGTATTATTATTTCTCCATCTGTATTATTGTCATGTATTTAATTAGAGATTGTGCTTTATCAGTATGTATTAACTTTTTTCATAATATTATAAACCATTTGTAACCAGCTTGTTTTTAATTTATGCAATAAAACGATGGATAGATGTAAAAATACATTTATTAAAATATTTTGTGTGTAATAAAAATATGTTTAATTACAAACTATTTGTGTTTTTTCTAAATAACATTAAACAAGTTTATTAAGGTAAAGTATTGGATATATAGTGCTTTTACATATGTGTCATTAGAAACTAAATTATCAGTGAACAGGTTTACAAAGCTTATCATACATGCACCATTCATTTTAAAATATAAATACATTAAACAGTATATGCCGCAAACGTTAGAGCTAAAATCTTGCAAAATTTTTGGATTATGAGACCAGCTGATTGAATTTTGTTGTAAAAATTTTAAATGATAACCGCTTGGAGGGCGGCCGTATGAATCAAAGTATTCCCCATATCCATATTGGTCTATATACACTGCATTCCAATGTTGTCCAGGTCGGTTTGCTGGATCTGTGTTGACGATGATTGCCACAGGTCTTGCAATTCTTGTAGGGAGTTGATCAGAAGCAAAAACATAGCGTTTCACATTCAACAGACTCGGGATTGTTTGCAATATTTTCTGAACTTCCAGTGTATTCATTGCGCCACCAGTCGGATAAAATTAGTATGTTTTCCAATGCACATACAGGCGAACGGATGTTGTGATTGAGGCAACGTACGGCAGCAGTAGTTTTTCGCAAAACTTTTAAAGACGGGCACTCGAGATCCTCCAAATTTACGACGATTTTATTCAGAAAACTTAGAACCTCCTTCTTTTCTTGGCCCTTAACGTACACTTTTTCAAATTTTTTGAGAACTCGTGCTAGCTCTGCTTCAAATTCATCAAAATGTATAGAACCAGAATCCCAGGTTAGACCGTGATGTCTTTGCTCCAGATAGTTTATGCCTTTTTTAACGAAATAGGGCAGAGTGTCATATTTTGCAGGAGGTTTTAAAACGAAAATTGCTAACTGGTTGCCATCTGCTGAAATAACAGCCACTTCTTTCGGAATAAACTGTTTCTTATCACCACGGAACCCTTGCAGATCTACGAAGGCACTGTCCATACTGACGAAATGTTTGAGCATGACTAAATTTTAAAAAACTGTTGTTGGTTTTTAACTACTAAAATCCACCAGCACATTTCTGTGTTTGTCAATTTCTACGACGTTATCGAACTCTGCATAAACTAGACAATTAATAGTTTCTTCTAACGCGTTTTGAAAACCCACCTCTAAACGTAGAGCGCCATTTTTAAGAAGGTTCCAGTGTGTTGTTGCATTTGCAGCCAGATCGGGGGTTAAATCAAAAGCAAATAGACAGTAGCCATAAGGGTAATCTTCACGTTTTATAGCGTTGCCTTCATTGAGGAAATGTATACCGCTACCCGAGAATAGTGTGTGATATGCTTGAACGTACATGCCATTCTTAGAAAAATCAGGCTGTAGAGGTTTTGAAGGAATTTGTTGACCGTCGATGTATAGGGAGAAATAATTGATTTTGTAGTTATTAAAATTGAAAGGGTTTGCTGCATAATGGCCGTTAAATGCTTTATTCGATACAAAACCTACAATGCATCGTTTTGGTAATTGCCCCAGAAAAATATTATCTAAAGATTTTCTTTGCACACCAGCCGGAATAGTTAACACTTTAACATCGGATCTTGTAATGGGGTATTTAGCAGGCGCAGTCGCCAAAGCTTTGGTATGCGCTAGTAAAATAGATGGGTTTATTTTCATTTTTCTCACTAGTAAGCTGGCATCACTAATTTTCACTTTGAATGTAGATCCTTCGTCTGCCATTAAATTGAACGAATCTCGGGATCTGATAAATTTGACTTTCATTTCAACTCCGTTTATAAGAAATTTTTCTTGATTGAATAAATCGGAATGCACATGTCCCATCATTTCGACTTGCTTACTTGCAGCAGTAAAAAATTTCCGCTTTACAAATCCTTCATTATGCGTAGTGATGTCATCCATGTTATTGGCTGTGTCGTTGTACCATAGTGTGCATGTTAAATGGGTTGATTTAGCACCATTGCCGTAATTCAGCAGAGTTTCAATGTATGAACGGTATGCGTATGTATTGTTTGGCGGGCTCACAAGCTTCTGATTCAAATACACCTCAACTTGATTAAACATAGAGTGCATCCAATTATTAACAGGGCCTACAACCTCTTTGTCGGTTAATGGTGTATCATCTTGTTTAACAATTTTAGCAGTAATGTATAACATGGTCTGACTTAAATCGATATAATCGTTACCGTTTCCAGGCACAATAAATTCAATCGGTGCATCGTCATTAAGCGAGGAAAGCGGTTTGTAAAAAATCCATTGTCCATTTTCGATACTGGTTTGAGTTGCGGGCAGAGCGAATAAATCTAACTCTGATTTAACACACTCACAAGACTGCGCATGCAAAAACGCCATTGTGAAAACTACTTGCTGGTGAAGATATCGGCGTATGCGGGTTTGACCAGCTTCTGCTTAGCGTTTTTTCTTGTAGACTGATTGTAATTCAGAGTGCGTTGCCTTTTATATCCCGATCCTTCCATTAGAGTATCTATTTTTCTGTCGGCTTTACGTTTGAGATTCTTTCCAGCCTCCTGTACACGGTTATGGAACGCTTCTTTTAGCGGTCGACTTTCACTAACATCTCCTAAAATGTTAGCGCCTGTCCTTAAAGCTTCCTTTCCAACAACTTTAGCACCGGTTTTAAAAAGAGGCAGGATACTACGAAATATTCCGCCTAAAAAGCTTCCGATACCATGACCTCTCTGGTAGGCTGCTCCTCTGTAGATAGCTCCAACGCCTTGACCTGCCTGATTGGTGTAGTATTGTTGGTAAGGACAATCCATAGCAGCTACTGTATCCTCTTAAAGTGTAGTTTTAAACTCAACGTTCCAAACTCGAATGGCATCACACCCGACGTTTCGGTCCTTATATTTATCTCGATATTCTCAAATTCCCTCTTCATGACATTTATATAATGAGTCGGCGAAAATATGGCGTCTTTGTGGCAACCGTAATTATAATTATCAGAGGTCACGTTAACAATACGAAGAAGCGGAGCCAAGACATCTCCTACAAGCTGTGGTTCCACAATATCGCAGTAAATAAACATTTGTGATGGTAAACCAACCCAGATATTTGCGGGGTGGCTTGGTACAGGTGCTTCAGCTATATTTATATCAGGTTTATAACCAAGTTGTAAGGCCAGACGTTGTGAAAATCCTAGCATTTTCAATGACGACGTTTTAATTTCAAGAGACACGCGTTTTGTTACTCTATTATATTGAAAATTCAGCAACTTTTCTAATAACCTGTGATTGTTAATTTCGGCTGTAATATGTTCAATGTTTTCATAATTGCCGGGCTGAATACAGATTACGTGCCATCCATCGCTACCATAGTAAATTTGTTCTCTATCACTTTTAAAATATGAATTAGCGTTTTGCAATACTTTTTTCAACTCAGTATACGTTTCTTCTCCGGCTTGCACTTTAGGTATTTCTGTGCGATAATAGACTAGATTTTCTGTATCTGTCACGGCCAAAAAGGAGCATGGATATTGCACTTCCGCAATACCTGTAACCCATTGCCCCGGTAACCTTATTCGTTTAGGGAGCTGCGTTATGAATTGTGCTGTGGTGTTATTTGGAAAATAGCTCATAGAACTATTGCTAAGTAATGTTAGATAAAATTCTTCATCTGTATTCATAGTTGCTGAAAATTAGCTGCAGGAATCCAAGAGTTGAACTTGTCGTTATAATTTCGCCACTTTACAAAGTACTCTTTGCGCTGACCGTGTCCTCTTTCTTTTAACACTTGTTCGACTTTAAACAAAGCGTTATCATCCAAAGTCACTGGCTGTAATTCCTCTTCATAAAAGACGCCCTCTATCGTATCGTTGCTTAAATCAACTATTTCGTACACAGGTGGTTTTCTAAGAATCACTTTTTTAATTATAAACACTTCGCCGCTCCAATTAGTTTCATATCCTTTCTCGAATGCGTCCTTCGTTCTACTAATTCTTACATGTTGGTTCACTTTATATTTAGGCTTCCTGTCGACTCCCATCCCCTTTCTGTACAGATTGTTCCACACTTCCAGTATATTACCATCATTTACTGCGGAGGGTGCCATCTTGATGCTTGAATGATAGCGGTTGTTATACGAAGTCAGTAAATTTTGTAATACGTCTATGTATTTGTATGAATTAGAGTATGTGAAATAGCGCCACATTCTGGTTTTTAATGTTCTATTGAAACGCTCAATGACTGATGCTTTAACATCAGGGTTTTGCGTCACGTAAAAGTTGATATCGTGTTGTTTGAAAAAATTCTGTACGGCTCTAGCAACAAATTCTTTGCCTTTATCGGTTTGTAAATTTATGGGCGTGTTACCGGCTTCAGCAAATATTTCACGAAATGCGTTTATTACTGAAGTAGCCGTTTTAGATTTAAGAGACCTCGCCCATGTCATTTTACTAAACACATCAATTACGGTTAGAATAAAATTATAGCCGTCGTTGTGTGAGGCTAAACTGCGCATGTCGCAGAGATCAGCCTGCCATAATTCGAAAATGTTGCTAACAATGTACTTGTTTCTAGGGAATTTTTTTCTTGCAGTTTTGTGAATAGTATAGGCGTCCTGTTTCTTTAGCCATTCCTTTACTTCACTACTGGGACGATTATTTTTCACGGAAGAAATTAATGAGTTTGCGCCTGCGAAGCCTACTGGGTTGGCCGGATCATAATAGATAGCATCCAAATTCATTTCTGCTATGTTAAAGTTTAAGACGCTCCCAGCCCGATATGCCCTTTATTTTTGGTATCGACCTCCGCGTTGTTTTCGTTATTTTTCCTGCTTTTTGCGTTGCTGTTACTGGCCTTGTTAACGGATTCGATTTAGACTCTGTTTCGGTGTCGTAGTTCTCACTTTCCACCTCAGAACTCCTCACGTCTTCAGTGTGAACTGCTAAAATTTTGCGTTTCGAGTTCCCCCGCAGCACACTTGGGAAATTTTTTTCTTTAATGTAATCAGCGAACTTGAGATGTCCCGATGGACTTGCAATTTTTTGAGGCCTTAGAATGGCGTGCACTAGATCGGTTATGTTAGATGATGGTAAAATTTCGCCTTTTATAGTAACTGTCCCCTTGCTATCCCAGTCCACATCCTGTGATGCCCTCAAAAAACGTAAGAAAGCTTCGCCTTTTTTCTTAAAAGTGCTAGGTAGTGTAGATAAAATATCACCGTCTGAAATACTGCTGCTGGTGTTTGATTCTATTGGTATTTTGATTGATTGTCTTGTTTGGTCGGCAAAATGCAGATAACGTTGCAAGACTTGATTGTACTGTACCCATTTATCGTGGTCAGATAATTTAGATTTTAAAACTTTCTGCATTTCGTCATCAAGCTGTGATAATATATTTTGCTCGGGATTCTCAGTAGCCTTAAAGCGGTGCATAACTTCAGGCGGCACAATCATCATCTTCTTTGCGTGGTCCATTTTATTTAAAAATAGAACTCAATACACCCGTAATTAATGGGGCTAAGATCAACGGCAAGAACGCACCCCCTTTTTGAGTTAAAATTTTTCGCTTCTTTTTGATGGACTCTCCAGGTTTAATTAATTTTCTAAGTACTTTTTTATGCAGGGCTATCTGAGTCTTCTGCTTAGTCGACAAAGGTATTTTTCCTTTTAGAGTGTTATATATACACTCGCAGACACAATGGATTTGTTTATCGTTAACGGTTTTTAATAATGCGATGCGTTCTTTAGAACCTAGTTTATGTAGAGCACGCAGCAACTCTGAATTCTTAATCACCGCTCGAGACATCACTAGTGAATGATTGTAAATTGATTCGAGTTGCTGTTTTTATACCCCTTTTTAGGCATATAAATATAGCAAGACCCATCCTCTCTAAAAATAGACGTTCGGTATCTTGCAATGTCGGGGGTACTTTGTTTTAAATCGAATAATAAATACCCGTGTGGCTTAGATGTGGCGTTTTCATATGCCTCCTGTAGAAAACGAGGATTTTCTGGACATATCTGCCTGGTTAAGTGCTTTATTTGAGCTCTATCTCGCGGATTTTTGAAAAGAATAATGTAATGAGCATTTAGGGAAATATCCCGCTGTCCTTTTCCTTGGTGAAAAATGTTTTGCGTAATAAAAAAAACACTGAGATTGTGGTGATGGCTCCCCTTGGTGAATAGGTCAACGACCGAGTTATTTGTCTCCCTCATTAAATCGTCGATTATTAAAAGTTTGGGTTCAGACCCCTCAAAAGATGTCATGTCTGGCAGACCTTGTTGAAATTCGACTAAAGATTTTAAATCTTCGTACAATTTTTGCCACTCGCCATAACACCAGATAACTTTAGCGAAATTTACACTGCAGAGTTTTTTCATATTTTTCAAGAAATTTATTACAAAAAACGATTTGCCCGATCCTGAGGGGCCTGCTATGATAGCAGAAAACGGATGTGAAAACTGATGCTCCATTTTATACAGTGAGCGATTATTACAGTAGGGCCGTCGTGAATAAACTAACTTAAAAAATAAACACGCTCATAATAAATACATTAAAAATATGGTAAGTGCGGGAATCGAACCCACGACCTCTTTCGAGATCAGATCTTAAGTCTGACGCCTTAACCACTCGGCCAACCTACCTCATGTATAAACCAACACTCGCCGCATAATTAAAAAAGAAATACAGTTTAAAACATTTTTATTCACATTTTCATACAATATTTCATATAAACTAGGACATGTACGATTTCATGCGCTCATCTGCATCAATCAGCTTCTGCAATTCTATAATAACATACATTTTAAATTTGAACACAAGTTCCCACAATAAAATATCGTTAGCGAAAGTCCAGCGCAGAGTATTAAAAATGATTGAATCATCAAGACACAAATTTTCTGTATGTATTACTTTGTCAACGATCACTTCACCAAAATTTTGGAAATTGCACTTTACACGTTTCAAGTCATTTATTTTCACAACCATCAAGTTGTACATCGGCAATAAATTTGATAGTGTTTCATACGTTACGTAAAGAGTAAACTTGTTCTCGGGGTCCTTTGTAATAATCCTGCAGGTATCATTGTTCACGTACTCCACTGTGTGCTCAGTTAATTCATATCTGAAAGTCCCCTGCTTGGCCATCACAAATATGTCCGGTAGCGCTTCCACAAAAGCCATGAACGACTCGGCTGTGAAGGAAATACCAGCACCAATGTCGGTCTTCAGAATTCTTGCAACAGGCGAAAATTGTTTATAAGGATCCAGACCCAAATGAACAACCTTGCTGGCGCTATTGTTTAAAGGCACAGTGAGGTCGCATAATAACCGTTTCTTTTCCCGTCGGGTTTGGCGGATCTCAGGCGTCACGATCGGTGCTACGTCATAGGAAGGCATCGTCTCCTCAATGAACACCCGCAGGTCCTCCTCGGTGGCATCTAGACGTGGTGAATACCCCTTGGCCTCCACGTTCATGGCTGGAGGCTGTGGCGGTGCATCGTGTTGTTTTTTATTTAAAAGATGCGTTTTCTTACTTGTTTTTTCTGCTGCCGGTCTCCTGGTGTAGGGGCCTGGTTTTTCTTGGCACTTATTAACACTTCGAGGATCCATCTTAGTTACACTGGTGGCGTTGACACGACGACTAGGAGTGAAGCAATTCGATGCGTTATAGAGACCGCAGACACTTTTATACAGGTACTAAAAGCATTACGTCAGAGGCACCCCACTCTCGAGCCGGAGCATGTCGGTGCCTGTGTTTTGCAGTGCAACCTCTGACAGACAAAGCACTGTTAGTCACAAAGCACATGTCTCGACCTGTTTTAAAAAAGGGAACTTAGAAAAATCGCGTAATTTAACCCATTCAAATACTAGAGCGAAAACCTCTTTATACAACCGAAAATTCGTCATGTTCTGGCATTTCAAATATGAAAATGGATAATAACCGCTAAAACTCAAATTTGTAACCCGTATATTTTACGATAGAACTTGCCTCTTTTCCGTATAGTTTTAAAATTTTCGCCTGTCTTATAAATAATTTTTAAAACACTAAAACGATTAATTTAATTGATCAACAACTCGATAGGAAATTTTCAGCTATATACTAGGCGATAAACCATTATTAACGGACAGAATACGCGTATTTATATAAGAGGCTAAAATAATTAATTCTAATGAAATCACGGGCGAAATCAATTTTTTAAAAATTGCATATACCTTTAATCACATCAAGCTGCACATTTCACTTCTTAAAATTTAAATTTTCGAAAAAATAAGTTGTTTAAAAGTCGAGCGGCGTGACTTCAGAGCTGCGAAATGGCGTTTTGTTCAAACCCTTTAAATCCCGTAGCACTCCGTGGTCTAGAGGCACTAATGGATGTAGCTAAATTTGTGCAACACGAACGTAGAGCGTTCAAATCCTCGGTCGGCCTGAGATTTTTTTAAATTTAAATATTTCCGCTAGTGAATGCAAGAGAGAGACAGCAGCTTCGATGAGGGAGACGGAAGATCTACCAGTTTGAACTTCAAATATTTCCGCGAAAATTCAAAATTAAAAACAACCGCCGTGAGAAGTGCGCGCGCACCAAGATGGCCGACACACCGCGAAATTCAAATTCAAATATGGGAACTTAGAAAAATTCGGAAAAAATTCAAATTTCAAATATTCCCGCCAGAAATCCAAGATGGCCGCCGCGCGTAATTTAATCGGAAGCTAATGCGTAATTTATTCAGTAGCACATATGTAAATTACATATCAAACTTCATATGTGATTAATTAGATCAAACCGCGAAATTAATTGGGTCAATCCGCGAATTAAAATTAAAACCGCGAATTAAAATTAAAACCGCGAAATCCGCGAATAAAACCGCGAAAACCGCGAATAAAACCGCGAATTACACCGCGAATTAATTTGATATCACAATCAAGGTGCCTCTATACTACTCAGCGCACATATCCGCTCAAGTCCCCATACCCCGTTTTGATGTTCCCAGCAAAGCCAGATGACAGCTCCTTTCAGGACTCTATTCGGATCGCAAATACTTATGACTAAAGCTGATATTATATGGCAAATGCATATTTTGTATAATTGATATGCCGGCGAAACTTTTTGCATATGTATACTAATTATGTGAAAACAAATCGTTTAAGCCAAGTTTCATTTTGCATATTTTGCATATTTATACGTTTTTGAGCATATTTTATAGATTTTGCATATTTGGTTATATTTAGCAATAGTTTGTAATGTATGAAGAACTTTTTAAGAATTTTTTGTAAAATTTACTATTTTATTAAATTTATTAATAAAATTTTTCTGTACAACTGAGATATATATTTTCACATTCTGCTGCTGGACTGCAGTGTGCGTATCGAAATGAGCAGAGGAAAGGGGAAGTCCCTGTTAAAATCTTTGACTATATAAACATAGACTGCCAGCAACCCCCACTTTCCCATTTCAAGAGTGTTGGGTGAATAACAGTCTGGTGGGGTTAGGGGAAATCTCATTTTTATGTTGCTTACAACGTGAAGTTGGTGTTGGCAGTCCATGTTTATATAGTTAAACGTTAAAATGAATGACGTCTTTGAATAAAAATTGGAGAAATAAATATACTCATACAAAATAATCGAAATTTTTACATTATTTAGAATACTTACTTATTTAAAAAAAAATTAAGAGCATATTTGTGCATATATTACAACTTGGGGTGCATATACTCAACAAAATGTATGCATATATATGCGCATATTTTCGTACATTTGAGTGCATATAATTATCAGCTTTACTTATGACGACCGTTGATACCAAACGGAAGTTTCTGCAGCACTTGCTTGGCTCACACTAACATTATTAGGTTGCTGAACGTACGTTGTCAGGTTGGTCGTTTAGGTTGGATCGATTAAGCTGTACATCATATAGGTGTGTGTGTGTGTGTATGCCTCGCACTTACAGTGTATTTTAAATGTACAATCGTTACAATAAATCACTCCAATTGTGTTCGAGGAGTTTTTAAATCATCCTTATTTCCACGTTGGAAAAGATGTTCGCAATAACGCGAAATTACTGCATTTCGTTTTGGAAAGGCAATAAATAACGATACCTAAATTGTCCAAAAGCAGTTACAGTATGAAATTTAACTCAACGATTAGGGACTTTCAAAATATTTAGCAATTTTATTAGTCATTTCATGTTTTCGGCAACATTTAGCGATATTTAGCAGCAAAGACATTTCTCTGCCACTTTTTGACAATCATTGGAAAAAGTAACTAGAAATGTTTGAAATATATCCTTTGAGAGCTTCCCTAACAGCAGCAGTCATTAAAGATTTTAGAAAACTTGCGGCGTCCTTCAGAAACCCTGAACCCCTCGAAAGCCCCCGAAACCTTCGATAATGTTTGAACTTTTTACTGTCACAGTTAGAAAAATCTTGGGAATCTCTACAAAACCTTGCCAATCTACAACAATCTTTGATAGTCTTTGGAAATATTGCCAATTGTGGCGTTCTTTAACATATTTTAAGAATTTCTTGGCAATAGAATACTCAATAGGAATCTTAGTAAACTTTTCAAAACTAAGCTTTAAGAATCAATGATATAATCGAAGGCCTCGGAAGTCTCTTAAAATGTCTTAGCAATGATAATTGGAATGTTAGAGAGACTTCGTGTCAATGTTTAGAAAATTTTGAGATTTCGCCAATCGAAAAATTCGTATCAGCAACTCTTTAGAAAGTTGTTGAGTGATTGTAAACATTTTTAATAATCTTTGTAAATGGTTGAAAGCGTGCTGTTGAAATCTTTCAGTGTTGGAATTCACTCGCGATCTCTGGGCACTAGTAATCAGACATCTTAAGAGCCTCTTGGTTATTATAAAATATTGGTTCTCTTAAAAATTTCGATAACTTTGCTTTTTCCAGACTTTGTACCCGAAATTATTTCTAACAATAAATAGAATTCCACTATAGCACATCAACTCGATTCTTTAAAATTAAATTCCCTCAAAAATTTCGCATACATGAACTTGTATTTGTGATACGTGCACACCTATGTGAAATTCAATTTAAAATGTGCAAATTAACGGTACTAATAGAGAAAAAAATTTAATTTTTGAAAAACAAACGAAAATGGAGCTACGCCTTAGTTCCTTGGAAAAGTACTACTTCATTTAGAATTTTTTCTACGACCACTACTAAAAGTAGGCCTTTTAGCACTAGCTTGTTGAACTAAAAATGACGTTTTATAAATCAGCGTGTTAAAAGTGAAATCGGCTGTTTACTTTTAGCACATGTGCTAAAAGTAAACAGCTGGTTTTGAACTTAGTATTTTAAACTGGAAGTGAGGTTACAAAGTTATTCTAGTCACTTCTTTCTCATTAAAGGTAAAGTGTTTTTTAAAAATAATTAAAGCATTATGTAATGAATAAAGTAAAATGTATACGATTACAATTACCTATGATAACTAACTTTGACAGCTACCGGCTGCAGAAACAGTCACCTGCGCCGTCACGGCCATCTTTTACTGTGACATAAATTATAACTGTCATAAATTCAAACCTTTGTTAAATCGACATTTATGGATTAATAAGAGAAAAAATATTCTGTGCAAACTCGTGCTAAAAGTGTTTATGCGCGAGACATGTTATGAAACTCAGCATTCGGCTTTGTTTCATAATTTTCATATCTCGTGCAGAAACATTCACTTTTCGCACTTGTTGCACAAATAGCTATTAACTTACGATTATATAAAAAGTCCACGTTTCAATTTTATTTTTGCATGATCTACAAACTTGTTTGTGCTCGAGTTTTCCACACGTTTTTACGTCCATAATTACCATTTTTAAGGAAATTTAGACAATTTAAAACAGTTATAATTCAACTTAAAACTTTCTTAATGATCGAACTATTAGAGAACCGGAGAACGCATAAATATCGTACTTGCGGCCAGAGTAGTAGGCGATGTCACTACCAGTGTTTGAACACAATGGCTAATACTAAAAGCAACATCAATAATAATAGATCCTGAGAAAGTGGACAGGCTGAAATGCAACATAATGGAGAAATGGAGCCCTAGAATTCTGGTGACAGTTGAAAAATAACGCCTTTTCTTAAAGGCGAATTATAAGAAAACGTGCCGTTGAGGTTCGTGTCAATTAATTGTGTTTATATTGAAAGGCTTGTGAAGCATCAGTATCTGCATTTGTTACTATCTTGAAATATTCTCAGCAAGCCAAAGTACAACAGACGCTGTCTCAAGCAACCGGGAACATTTTTATGGCAGCTGATCTTTAAATGTTGCAAATTCTGGAGACAACGCCTGTTTCCGCATTGTCGAAATGCAAAATTCTAAAAATAGAAACCTGTGTTGTCCCGGCGCAAAACAGTACAGACTTCGACATGCAAGCCTGTCATTACCTCATTACCAAGCACGTGTAACGGTATCTCAACTGTGACCCTGGCCTTCGGTACCATATACTGGTGTTGTTAATGCGATTGGCATCCATTTAGAAATTACTTTCTATTCGAGCGTGGGCGAGCACTGCGAGACCATCGTTTTGAGTATGCAAAGCTATGCAAAGCGTAAATAACGTTTTCCCAGAAACAAAACGATTGCATAAGCAGCAACGCCCCCCAATTAACGTTCGTATGTAAGGCTCCAGGTGAAGGATTTTCAAAAGTCAAGGAAGATGGGTGCAATTAAAGTGATGTCCTGCTGGCAGGTGTCGCAAAGGTGACGAGCAACCGTTGTTCTATTCGAACCTCATTAGGTTCCAAAACCTACAACATTATTAAATAGTGCTTTCACCAAACGTGGAGAATTCGTAACTATCACATGGAAAGTGCATAACACGTTCCAAATCCAAATTTTATTTTAAAAAAGTTTACCGAATACGTAAACGCTCAAGATAAGCTGTGCGATATAAAATAAGCACCATTCCCGTGATACTAACGTTTCTGAGTAAGTCACTGTCAGATTTAAAAAAATAATTTATTCTGAATAACACGCTTTATAAGTTGCAGTTCTTAAAACTGTGGGAAAATAATACAAAACAAGCCATTAGCGATCATTTCCAGCTACAATAATTTAGGTTAAAAATTCTAAAAACATGTTATAACGACTTCACAGTAAGTATTTATTTCATATGCAAATGTACGGAGAAGCAATAATACAAAGGAGTCTCCAGAAAGTTTGCATGAATTATACAGTCATCTATATACAGGGTGTATACAAATTGGGGCAAAAGCTCCAGGTACAATTCTGAATCGAAAATCTTAATACGAAAATGTTGGATTGATCTTCATGAGCCCTCACGAGCGGTAAATAAAAACAATTGTTTCTTCAGGTAAAGTACCCCTTCTGTTTTACATACAACAAACTGTCATTAGGAAGAGTTGTTCAAAATGTCAAATTATGATCTCATGCAAAATTTCAGAAATATCGACATACTTTTATGAAACCGTGTGCATTAGATGAAGTACTTTTGTGATAACGTGCTGCAATATTTACGAATGTTATTTTCGATCAACACGAATGCACCTAAATGTTGTAATACCATCGGGCAACCTGAAAGCTTTCATTTTGTAAAAGCGATCTGTCTATATTTAGTCAAACACAACTCTTTAGGAGTGCATTAAGTTGCTATACAGAGTTAAAATACAGAGAGTTACACAATTGTTCTAAGTTTCACATGCAAAAAATTAAAGCTGAATCGTACGAAAAACTCAACTTGGTCGAGTGTTCGAATTTTGAGACACAACTCTATGGGAATAGGTACGTTTAGTCGATACGCAAAGTAGAAAGACAAAAAGTAGGTTTATTCCTATAGAATTAGCCCCATCCACATTTCAAAAGAGAGGTCTGTTGAAAAATTCAAAACTTCAAAAATTGCACTCAATTATACCATGTTCGAATTTCGAGGTACAACTATGCGGAAGTAAGGTGCAATCGATACACAAAGTAAAAACACATTGAGTATGGTTATTCCTATAGAATTGTATCCCATCTCCATACTTGTAATGAATCAACTGACGTGTCTCCAGAAAAACTCAAATCGTTAAAACTTTCTAGAATATTGAGACACAACTCTGCCGGAATACGTACGTTTAGTCGATACACAACGTATAAAAACAGAGAGTGGGTCAATACCTATAGACTTGCCCCCCTTCCACAACTCAACAGAAAGGTCTGATAAACTCAAAACGCCAAAACTTCTCTCAGTTTAGCCAATGTTCGAATTTTAAGGCACAACTCCGCGGGAATAGGTACGTTTCCTCTATAACCAGGGTGGAAGGGCAGAACGCAGGTTTATTGCTAAAGAATTTGCCCCCATCCACACAATTGGAATGAATAAAATCTAAAGACAGGTCTTAAGAAAAACTTAATGCGTCAAAAATTCCTCTTAATTTAGTCAATGTTCGAATTTATGATACCTATGGAATTCGTTCCCATACACATGCGTGCAATGATCGAAATCTCAAGACAGGTCTGAAGACACACTCAAAAATTCAAATATTGCTCTTAATCTAACTAATATTAGAATTTTGAGACACAACTCTGCGGGCAGTTACGTTAGTCGGTACACAGAGTACAACGTCTACATGCTTCAAATGAACAAAAGACGCACACAAGCAAGCAAAACCTCCAAAACTGCTCTCAATCTAACCAATGTTCGAATTTTGAGGCACAACTCTGCGGGAATAGGTACGTTTCGTCTATACCCAGAGTGGAAGGATAGAGAGCATGTTAATTCCTAAAGCCACCTACACAATTGGAATGAATAAACTCTAAAGACAGGTATAACAAAAAACTCAAAAAAATTGTTCTCACTCCAGCCAATGTTCGACTTTTCAGACGCAACTCTACGGGATTAGATAAATTTAATCGATACACAGACAGTAACGTTTAAGTCGATATCAAAGTAGGTTTAATCCTAAAGAATTTGCTCCCGTCCACATGCTTGGAATGAATAAAATCTAAAAATAAGTCTCACGAAAAACACAAGATTTCAAAAATTGCTCGCAATTAGGCCAGTGTTCGAGTTTTGAGACATAACTCTGCGAGAGTAACGTTTAAGTCGACACACCAAGTAGAAACACGGAGAGTAGGTTTATTCTTAAGAAATTCGCCCCATCAATGTGGATGGGGCGAATTTCTTAAGAATTGGAATTGCAATGAGTAAATTCTAAAGACAGGTCTCAGGAAAAATTGTTCTCAATTTAGTTAATGTTCAGATTCTGAGACACAACTCAGTCGAATGGATAGGTTTAGTCGAGTGGGTGGGCAGAGAGTAGATTTATTCCTTGGAATGAATACAATCTAAATACAAGTTCCCAGAAAAACTCAAAACGTCAAAAATTACTCTCATTCTAACCAATGTTCGAATTTTGCGGCACAAATGTCCAGGAATAAGTACGTTTAGTCAATACATCCGCATGTCCGGAATCTAAAAACAGGCCTCAAGAAAATTTTAAAACTTCAAAAACTGCTCTCAATCTAGCCAAATGTTCGAATTTCAAGCCACCACTCTGCGGGAATAGGTACATTTAGTCGATAGACAGAGTGGAAAGACAAAGAGTAGGTATACTCCTAAACAATTCTCCCCTATCCACACGCTTGGAATAAAGAAAATCTAACGACAAGCAGAAAAACTCAAAACGTCAAAAATTGTTCTCAATTTAGCCATTGTACGAAGTTTGAGACACAACACTGCGAGAGTAACGTTTAGTCGATAGACAAAGTAGAAAGACACAGAGTAACTTTATTCCTATCGAATTCGCTCCCATCCACATGCATGCAATGAGAAAAATCTAAAGACAGGTCTGAAAAAAAACTCAACAATTCAAAAATTGCTCTCAATCTAACCAATGTTCGAATTCTGAGACACAACTTTGCTGGAACAGTTGCATTAGTCGATACACAGAGTGGAAGGACGAAGAGTAGTATTACTAAAAAAGTGCCCCATCTACGTGCTTGGAATGCACAAAATCTAGAGACAATTCGCAAGCAAAACTCAAAACCTCAATATTGCTCTCAAGCTAGCCAATGTTCGAATTTTGAGACACAACTCTGCGAGAGGTACCTTTAGTCTATACTCAGAGTGGAAAGACAAGAGTTCAGGTTCATTACTAAAGCATTTGCCCCCATTCACATAATTGGAATTAATAAAGTCTAATGACAGGTTTCCACAAAAGGTCGTAACTTCAGAAATTGTTAGAATTTTGAGACACAGCTCTGCAGGATCAACCTTTAGTTGATACGCAAAGTAGAAAAACATATAGTAGGTTTATTCCTATAGAATTAACCGACATTCAGATACGTGGAACGAATAAAATCTAAAGACAGGTCTGAAGCTCTGAAAACTAAAGTAAACCAATGTTCGAATTTTGAGACACCACTCTGCGGGATAGGCGATACGCAAAGTACAAAGAGAGAGAGAGTAGGTTTATTCCCAAGGAATTTGCCCTCATCTACATGTCTGGAATGAATAAAATCTCTACAGACAGTTCTAAAGAAAAATGCAAAACTTCAAAAATTGCTCTCAATTTAATCAATGTTCGAATTTTGAGACACAACTCTACCAAAAAATGTACGATTAGTCGATACATATAGTAGAAAGACAGAGGGTAGGTTTATTCTTAAAGAATTTGCCCCAATCCACATTCGCGAAATGAGGAACATCTAAAAAAGGTCTGAAGGAAAGCTCAAAAATTGATCTCAATTAAGCCAATGTCTAAATACAGGTCTTAAGAAAAACTCAACGCGTCAAAAATTGCTTTCCATCTAGCTAGTGTTCGAATTTTGAGACACAACTCTGCAGGAATGCATACGCTTAGTTGATGTATAAAGACGCTTTGTCATTTTTCCTCTAGCTTTGATATTAACGTCAGAAAAATAGAACAAATAATCCATCTATACTCAATTTTGTAAAAAAGAGAGAGTTCCTCAGTGCGGCAACAATTGGGAAAATTTATATTTTGCCTCGTCTGTGACATATAAAAGTTCTGATAGATCACAATAACCATCTGTGCTATTACCGACTAAACCATAAGAGAAATCGCTCTATAAGTCGCCGATTTGAATTGCGATGAGTAATGACTATTCCCGTAAGCTGCCGCCGCGTTTCCAAATAAAACCGAGGTGGAATACTAACGGTATGAGCGCCATACCTTGAAGGAATAAAAACGCCGATGGTCGTAAGAAAAAGGATCGGCGACGTGATCCACGTGTAAGTGCCCTCTTCGTGATAGGGAAATATTTTTATTGGTTTCACTGCATTGTATCAATAACGCCTTCGCATTTAGCCGGAGCAGTTCAGCTGGAATGGCTGTATAAAATTGGATTGCAGCTTTTAACAACACGCTTCCGTTTATTAATGTGCCGGTTCTGCCATTCCCTTGTCGTTAGGTTCCTTTTAGCTGAATTATTCTTCAGATCAATTGTTTAAAGAAAGGGCGCCGTAAAAAACGTTCGCAGCGATTACAGTCTGCAAGAAAAGTTCCAGAATTTCGCTTGAGTATCAATAACAAGATGAAGAGTTGCAGCTATGAAAGACATTCAGCCAACGATAAAACTAACCTTTAAGAAAAGTTCTGTCATTAAATTAGAAATTAAGACCATACGCTAACGTATACTACTTATAAATGCAACCTTATGTCATCCAACAATTACATTTTCTAATACATCTCATGGTTGATTATCAAAGTCCAACAAATAAGAGAGAAGGTATTAATAACCTTCATAAATTATGTTCAATCTTTGTGGTTAAATTTGAGGTGAGATGTTTAATATGTCTGCAGCACTGACATTTACTATTATTGCTTGCTAAAATTTCATGCTGGTGTAAATATAGCCTCAGGAAGGATAAGACATGTGTCGGAACAAAATAAAATTTCCTTCTCAAATAGAGGAAACGTCCGAAATAAAGAAATATCACCGCATGGCCGACGTGTGCAGTAATTGCTTTAGAAGTGTCTGAGCCTCCAGGACATTTTTGTTAATGGGGCAGTCGGAAACAACCACATAACGTAAACGCACACGTCGTTGAGGCAAAAAAGGGGAATGGCAAATGGGGAAACACTTCGGCTGAAGCTGAAGGGATTAAGTTGCTATTTAATTGAAAAAGCATGTAGATCTTGCATCTATGGAAATTATACTAAAAGAATTGTGAGCTGCTTTATTCAGCAATTATGTGCACTCAGTGTATATATTTATTTATAAGTAAATAAGGAAATGTGTATGGTTTATATTCGCTTACCACTATTGTTGTGTCAATAGAAGTTCGATCGTTTTGCAATCGGTTATTCAGCTTACCTGAAAAGAAAAAAAAACCATTCACATCAAAATAGAATATTGTGTATTGTTTTTTCTACGCAAGTGGATCGAACGTTATTTGCGTTCAAAGTCAAGAATTTCTAAAGGCGAAATTAAACTAGATTTAGTATTATAACTATATACTTATAGGTAAGTAACTTTCGGAACCATAAGTAAGGATCACATCTGTTATAAAATCCTTCAAACAGAGAAATTGCTTTCTTTAGAAATATAAAAAAACAAATATATATTCTGTGTCACTGAAAATAGAGATATATTAACATCTACTGACGACTAGTTTAACAAATATTACCACTTCTTCCTCTTTATTCCTTCCCCAATTACGCACGTTGTAATGCAGCGTACAGGATGTATGATATATCTAATTTAAATATTTATATCCAGATATCTAATGGCTATCATGTGATATAACAGTTGTATGTTTGACTGGTGGGGTAGTAAAGGCAACCACAAGGTTGTTTTTAGTAACGATATAAAATAAATAACTTGAATTGGGAATCTACGAGAAATATCACGTTAAGGGTTAAATTTCCATTAATTGTGAGAAAATAATAATTGTTGGTTTGATACGTAGTAGTAATAAAGTATTCTCTACGATCAAATTTGACTTCAAGTTACAGTTATTATAAAAATATATAACTCAAAGTTATTTCAATTCGATTACTAAAATACTACGAAGAAAATAGAATAGGGGTTTGCTGACATGAATTTTATTCAGTTAGAAATCGAGATAGAAAGTCCAGGTACATAGAACGATCATCAGAAGGTTAGTGACAATTTCTTAAATAATATTAAGAAATTAGAAAGTGAGTTTGGTGCGACAACTATTAAAACCATTGTAATTATATTTAGAAGATTATTATAGAATATTAATTAATACGTTTTCTAAATTATATCTGTGATTTGAATACTCAACGTTTTCAACTATTATAATTTGAAATTTGAACCTTTTGGAGTAGGATAACTTTTAGGACTTTATATTTTTAATTTAATCAAGTTTGAACATTACAAGAATTGATTAGAGTATTTCTGACAACTTTCATTTTATTGTGTAAGGTCAAATCAAACTTCTATTACATACTAACAAACTGATTATACAAAACAAGTCTATGCAATACCTGGAATTATGCTTTTGATTGATAAAATCAAATAATTATTATTCTTTAAAAGAAGATTCAATCATTAAACATATAGAAGAAGTTGTTAGTTGAAGGTTAGCCCATTCAGGTGGGAGTTAGGAGTATCAATGCTTTTAAGCTGACTAGTCGTGGCATAATAATATTAAACACTTGACATAATTTCAAATGTCAGATTGATTTATAAATTACGTCAATTACGACCGATCCTATTAAGCAATAAGGTAGATATATGAGTGCATTGACGTAAAGGATAGTATTTGTAAGTATTTTATTTATTTATTTATTTATTTCGTACTCGGCCAACAGCCGTTACGCCTATTATAGGCGCGCCGTACATTTTATGTTGACTTCCAACCCCACTAACGACCGTTATGATGTTAGTATGACATCCGGGATCAACTATTTCCGTGGCAGCCGTACCACGAGGCGCCGAGTGAAGCAACCGTGAAACTCCCATCCAAGTTCCGATCAGAGAGAGCGTTGCTTAACTCTACTGATCGTACGTGGACGCTTGTTCAAGCTACACCACCCGGCTCGTAACTTAGAGCTATAGAAAAATATATTACATTGTATTAGAACCACCAAAAGGGGTGCTAATACAATCTGGCACCGCAAGTGGGGCTAGAATTAATACAACTTGTATGCCTGGGCAGGATTCACTTTACCACCATAGTTTACGTGTTCTTAAATCTAGCTTTCCCAGAAAGTGTTAACGGCAGAAATATGAGATTTTTCCATAGAAAGAAAGGACGTAGACGAACAGATCATATGCGGTACGAGTGCATAAGAAAACCCTCAGCTATAGTGAGCTGTTCTAAAGCATCTGTTAGAATTGCTTAAGGGGGTGGTCCCCGCGCCGCTAGCTTTGGAATGCACGCTCTAGAGGGAACCGTGTAATTCATATTACCGACTTTCTTCTCGTATTACGTCGCGGGGAACAGATCGTCAGGCGCCCGGATGTTATTTTGTTCCATGAACATAGCCTCTCGGGAAGCAATAACGCGTCGGTTCGGCAAATCACGACCTTGTCGGATATTCCAGTATAAAGTAGCTGTTGCAGTTGCCAAATTTGAAATTCGAAATACTGCACGGTTTTTGAGTTCAGTGGAAGTTCACATCGGCCGATTCAAATGAACATCTTATATAGTGGCAACGTCATCGACGCCCTGCACATCAATCTATAGTTTCACAACCCTCCGGCATCCCGAAAAGCCCTAGAAAAACTTTCCGTTCACCGCGTTATGGATTTAACCTGAATGCCCTAGATATTCCACAACTGCCGCTATCCATTCTTCAAATGAAGTTATGGAGAAAATCTTTCCCTACATCTCGTGCGGAATTGACGCCTTTCCAGCACCTGTTTGGAACCACGAGTTCTATTTTGCGAAGCCCGCCTTTCATCGCTTGACATTGATCGCGTCAATGCTCTTTTCAACGTGCGGAGTCCGCAAATATTTACCTGAGCTTTTTAGATATTTTTGTCGCGATTTTATGTACTGCATTCCAGCTAAGTCATTTATGATTTATTATTATCTTGCATGTATAATAATTTAACGTTACTTTGAAATGTACCTTCAGTAAAAATCATTTCTGAAGCGTTCAAAGTAAGCTTATCGTTGTGAAATAAGTATAGAAGCATATCCCTCTTCATAGTGCAGTAACGCCGTCAGCGCTCTGCGCCAATATATCAATATTGTTTTCTCGTGTGAAATTTTTTCACCAGGCCCAGCAAACCTTGTTGCGATTACAGCTGCAATGCTGACCCGCTCAGATGTATATTATGAATGTTATCTTAAGAGTTTTTTAAATTGCCTGTATTATTTTCATTTGTAAAGCGCCGTGCATTTCCGCGTGTGTAAACATATCCAATGAAATTATTTAAGGTTCAATTTGGGGAGTTGAGTATCGTATACGCATGAACACTAGGTGGCGTACCGTACCGACTGATATGACTTTCGCAAACCAACGCATCTTCTTCCAGTTTAAGACCCCACCCACCCCACTACTTAGCCGTGGCAACCTTTTAAGCCTATTGCAGGTAATAAACGGGGTTTAAGATGTAACACATCATAATCCCGCTGATCTTTTTAAATCGCATTTCTTTTCCCAGTCCAGGGCCTCAATTTGCTCAATCTGCTATCATTTTACCTCGCAGTATGTCCCACCCATCTCCACTTGACCGATGCGACATGTTCTTTGACATCCACAATTTTTGTTTCATCTGTGTTTTGGGCAACCTATCCATTATATATTTTGTTAGGGTTCCATTCCACGGATCATATCCAAGCGCGAACAGATCTCATCAGCGTTAGAACAGTATTTTTCAGTTTTTATTTCGTTACCCAAAAGCGATTCATGCTAATGTTAGACGCTTCTCCAGTACATATTCCTCTGCATTATGTTTGTTCTTTTTAATGCTAACTTCTTCCGATTCTGTTTTCAGCTCTTCCAATAGTATTTCGAAGACTTGAAAGTTATCTGCTATAACTATTACATCATCAGCATATCTCAAATGATTAAGGCTCTTTCCATTAATGTTACAGCCCTTACGTTTACACTGGAAATTTTCGAAGCCATCTTCTAAAGCTGTTACTGAACAACAATTGATGCTTACTCATAGAATGATAGTAGAGTATACACTTTTTCTATTCCCCATAATGCAAGTGTGCCAAACGCCCTTCCGCGCTCTACGTATGCCAGATATATGATGGACGATTATATTTTGTGGACTTCTGTATTAGCGTTCTTATAGTGAGGATGCGATCGCATGTGCTATTTCATTTTCTGAATACCGCCAGCTGCACAGGTTGATACAATACAACTTCTAATCCAAGTCCATTGATCAGTATCGTGTATCGTTGTTAGTAATTTATACACTTGACTTTGCAAGTATGTCTATAGTTTTGTTCAGGAACTGTTGCTTCTGCTAGACATTTATAGAAGAGTATCTGTAGCGCTTCTACTACTGTATTTCCACCTTCTTTTATTTAGTCGGCATACTCCACCACGTTCAGGAGATTGAACAATACATCTTTAGCGATTTCGTGTATTTCATCGGAATTCTTTAACATCTGTAACATATGTTGTGGTTTATATAACTCCCTCATAGTATTTTCATTCTTAATTGAGCTGACATTTATTTTTTCTAAGGATTGCTTTGTGCTTTTCACGGAGCAATTCTCTCTTTTTGTCGTATATATATTTTGTTCTGTCACTCCATTAATTTTATTTTGATTTTGCAACATTAGTATTTTTTTGGTCTACGTCTAACAATGCTCAGATTGATTGCAAGGCTGTTCATCTAATTAAAGTCCTGTATATAAGACATTTTTGTTATATTCTATCAAGTTTTTCATCAACCATTTCCTATATATTCTGGAGCTGTAAATCGTCAGGTCAACACAGTTTAATTTTTCTATTATTTACTGACTGGAAAAGGTTAGCCAATGATGTATCATACATCCTAATGTGCTTCATAAATTAAATTTTAGTAATCATAACGTTTTCATTCGAGTTCGAAATTTGTCATTTTTCTGTCAGTATTTAAACAGAAATCGCCATTTAATCTAAAACACATAATGGCAACTTAGATATTAAATAACAGAACCGCGCTGACCTAAAACAATTTCCGCAATTAACACCTCGCTGCTGACCGCCAGCCACCAGAAGCCCTGCACGGCATCAATCATAAGACAACGACCAGCATCAGGCGAAACAGCTCCCGAACATGCAACTGAAATGTAGAAGTAGGAACCTGGAATCGATACACGGGACTGCACTTAGCCGGTAAATCTTCGACAACAAGGATCTGCAAGGACCTCGTGGAGATTCATGAGGTAATCCAATCCCGGGAAAAGCGCAACCTATGCAAACTGCCATCTCGGAAGAAATGGCTTTGGCGACGGTGCAGCGGCGGCAGGATCGAGCGATTATGCAAGACAGAAGATTGTGAGAAGTGATCTTCTGCTGAGAACTGGTCCTTGCCTCTAAGGCGGAAAGCGAGTCGATGCCGTTCGAATTCAACGAAAGGTTAATGCGAAGCGAAGCAGTGAAATTGAAGCGATTAAGCAAGTGTGAAATGGCTGTAAATGGCGTGTAGTTTGTTTAATATCTTAACGAGAAACATATGTGTTTGTTATTAGTAACTTGCGATGTATTTCCGACTAACCAATCATTTATAATAGTAATAACGTGTAGGAACAAGTGGCTCCTGGAGTTGGAACAGGTCAGTCGTAACGGTGATGATGGGATTTACAATGATCATAGTTAAAACTGCCTCTTTCGTTAATACTGTATGAAAGGCTAGGAGTAGAACTATAAAGATGTTTAATGAAGAGATGGAAGTGTCAAGGCAGCAATCTCTGCTCATTGCGATGACTAACTCCCTCCACGTCTTGGTTAAGGTCGATGTCAACGTCGGTCTTCCACATATAATAATACTTCGTTTTACTTTACAATAATTTCCCAACTTGCTGCAAAATTGGCTGCCCCCTGTCCTTTTGGTGTTGGGAGAGACCAATCCATGTGCCCTGGTGTCAAAAAACTTATGAGTTGAATACATTATACCTGGTGCTGCTCCAGTGAATGTCTGATTGGAGTTTTGTACTAAGCAACGAACTCTATCGGAAGCCGGATCCTTCAGATCTGCTAACGTTTTATCTTGTTGAACTTTTGCTTTTTGCGCTGAGACTTCCCTTCGGGGGGTTGAGTAAGTGCTGCTTTTGGCTACAAAATAATGATATTTACTTAAAAGTGTGGCTGTTTCACGCCACCAAATTCTTTGGTGTTAGACTGCTGGTACAATCTATTTATATTCTGTGATAGCAGAAAGAATATGTAATAGTTACTATGATTTATTTATGTGTGTACCTGTACTAATCCCTTACACGATACTAATGTAATTATAGTTTGCATTTTTATGCTAGTATCTGTACTTCATATTACTGGGCATATATATTTGATGCTATTACATTAGGTACCCGTTATTGTACTGCACCCTAGCTTCATCTGGCATATGTAATTTTTATTTCGGGTGATCTAGTGATTGGCTATCGTTTATTGAATTTATGAGTTCTCGTCCCTAACTGAGCAAATTCGTCGTATAGAAAGACTCATTGGCGTATAAATAATTTCATTTTGTAATAGAATCCAGCCCGTCTTCACTGCATTTTAGTATTCAAATCTGCTCAAGTAGTCTCAAAGTTAACTAGTTTCATTTTGAAATTAAGGATTAAAACATTGATATCAGAGAGTAATAATTCTTCCGCATATAACTCTGCCCATTGTCGATTATTTTTTAACCATGGCAGTTCTGTACGACCTATCGCTCTTCTTCCTTAAAGTTTTCCATTTAAATTTAATCGAAGCAGGTTGTATTCTGGCTCTTTGAATATATGTCCTACGTATTCCAGTGTTTTATTACTGTTATTAACTCTCCCACATGTCACATTCTCACTGTTACATCGTCATTTATAATCAGTCCATGGTATTTTAAGTACCCTTATGTTTAGCCACACTTTTAAGTGCTTCACTACGATTAATCACAATTTGTTTTAGCGTCCATGTTTAGCAGCTATACAGAAGAACAGACAAGACATAAAAAATCTCTCTAGTACTTTAATGTGCTGAGCAGTGGTTCTCATTTCACGAAGTATGCTCTTTCTAATTCTATTGGGTGTTCCTGTTCTTTGAGGGGTTACTCTTATTGGGCCTACATCTGTCTTGGTGATTACCACTAATTATGTGTTCCTGGAGTTTATGGTGATAATCCATCTACATGTTACTTTATCAAGCAAGCGTTGTAGCTTTTGTAGTGATTCAACCATGATTGCTGCATTATCTGGGTATCTAACGTTAGTCACACACTCTGTACCAATCCTAACTCCTTCCTCTTTCTCTAAAACTAAAGATGTTTTCTGTGTAGACGTTAATAAAAACGAACGGGGGAGATACGCATCTCTCGATTGTTCATTGTTGATGATAGCTGCTGCCAACTGCTTTCAATACAAACTTGTAAGTAACTTCATACAATTGATAATAAAGCGTTTGTATAAGCTTATCATGTTCTACCATATCCAATGTATTTCGTAAACTATGAAGCAGATGTAGATAAGCTTATTTACTTCCCAGCGTCTTTGGACGAAAGTCTGCATGCATATAATGCTTTTCTTGTGCCTAACCCTTATCGGAAGCCAATTGTGCTTCACTTATGAATTCTTCTTATAGCATTTTATGTTAATCTCTATTAATGCTAGAAGTCCTTGCGTACTGCGTAGTGTCAAATTGACCATAGATACACCAACATAGTAATGAAAATATATCAGAACGCCAAAGCATGCCAAGGTGATGTTATTTCACCAAAACTATTCATAACTATATTAGACTATGTTATGTTCAAACGGATAGATTTTGGTGAAACCATTTGTGATTCGCCAACGAAATGCTACAACGGCTAAACACAGCATCGGGTTAAGTTGCTTTTTAACGAGCATATCAGTACAGGTGGATCACACATAGAACACGTGAGTTCCTTTAAATATTTTGGACACGAGATATCTCTTCCTATACATATCTCGCGGTCGTGATTTTAGGTATATCATCGTCTTTTCGGCTGTTTATATGATGTATTCGTGATAATCAGGTTTTCTTTTTGGCAAAAGTTCATCAATTCTTCCCTTCTACTCCTTTCGCGTAAGCGTAAGTTATTTTGAAGCCTACTTTAGAATTTATTATGTCACCTTCTTCATTTTTAATTTATCTCTCGAGTTTTCTTATTCGGTCATAAAACTCCTGTATTTTTCCTTTGATTAATCTGATGTCGGTGCATTTATCAATTTTCCTAACAATTTAAGCATCATTACTCGACCAGAATAGAAGACTAGATGGATTTACTAATCTTCAGTTTTACAATTCTAGCTACTCCGTTTTTGTGAATTGTGTCCGAAGTTGCTGAGTAATATGTGAAAATAATTATTTCCTGTTCATCCAGATCTCTACCAACGTGCTTCACTTACCCCAGGACTCTATGTTAAGTCTCGTTACTGTCTGTAGTCTTATAGTTGTTTTCGTACATATGTATCCTTATCTACCACATACTTGAATTGAAAGTACTTGAATTTCTACCCTTTTTACAAAAAATTTAATGTTGAACTAAAACTTTAATTCTTCCTATATATCATATTGACCGTTTTCCAGCATATATTTTGCCACATGTACGTTCAATTGAAAAAAAACACATCTATATACCTCTATCTGACAACTTTGAAAGCTAATGATACAGTTTTTAGAACATGGCATACCTTTAAAAGCATCAAGCAGCCGCAGGTGATACAAAATTAAATATATATTCGGAAGTACTTAGAAACTAGGATAAGTTTACAAATACGGACATAAATCTTTTAACTTGCCATTAATCATATTTATACAAAGGAGTCACCGATCGGATTTGCTTCGTCAACAATCGGGCTTGCATTCTTATATCGTCACCCTCCCTTTCATGATACAAAGATAAGCCTGTGTGTTACGTAGCAGGCGTCTGATTATAAATCAGATTCTCTCTGAGACTGAGTGTAGCTTCAACCTAAATGTCCGATTTTTTTTCATTTTTCAAATTAATTTAATTCATATTACTACGTGTTTCGTTTGATTATTACAGTTATATTAGAAACTTTTTACCTATTTTGTACATGTCACAAACTTTACTGTTATACTGCTACAGCAAGCTGTGTCATTGTAGAACGATTTAGGTATTGATTTTAATACAGGAACTGATTCAAATAACAAATCGAGATAGAATTTTGTTTCAGATGGGTGGCGCAGAGGGAAAGCTGGAAAAGAGCTTAATACCTAAATGCACCATCCATCCTAAAAGAAAGGGTTAAATTGGTAGAAGAGGAAAGACTGAAGGTTCGCATAATGACAATAATGACGACCAATCAGTAATTAAAATCATAGAGAGCATTTTTAATGCTACAGATTTAAGTCCTGTCAATATGGTTACAAGCAACTGATTTGTCTTAAAGTTTCATATCGATATCACAATAAAACAGCATTATCTCTGAAAAACTCCATCTGGTTCAACTCCCACTGGAAATCCATTATTTTATGCACCTTCTGCTTAATCTCTATTTGTAGCCGAAGTTATTTATAGCCTCAGCTCTCGGAAATGGCTTTATTTGCTTTCTTAGTTTTTCCAAACAGTGCTAACTAGAGAAAAACAAGCATGTGCTTTGAAGTATTCGCACTACTAATCATCTCGGAAGCAGGAAAAATAATCGGGTCTAAAATTGGTATGCACAAATTGCATGCAACAAGAATTTTCTTCGGTCTGAATTTTCCATCGATATAAACTGCATGCAGGGAAAACCTGAACAAGGCCTGGTAAATAACTTCTTAGAACCGAAGTAATGGGCTGATAAGTCCCCATAAAAATTCCAATGTAAACACGCATAAATCTGTAAAATACCTGCCATAAAAACGACTATTTTCCAGATAAGCCACCAAAAACACGCTAAGTAGCAACAGGTCATATCGTGTAAAAACATACTTTTTGTCGTGATTCGCAAAAACGGCACGTGTCTCGTACCTGTGCATATTAAAACTTGATAAATGATAACTCGTGAAATATTCCACTGCACGTGTAATTTAGCAATTACACAATTCCCCGAATAGGTTATTAATTGCCGCTAAAAATAATTTAATCCTAGAGCTATAAATTAAGGCTTCAATGCTAGCTACATTGCTGCAAATCCTCCCACAGAATTTCTAGGTATAAGCAATTATTCAATTGAATTCTTCCCAAGTAAAAATATGGCCAGGATACTGAATCGCAGCATTTCTCCAAAATGTTGGACAAGCCGAGGAAGTGTTCGCAATTAGTGAGGCGAGGTGAAACACCAAATTTCGGATCCACCTTAACTGATGCAAGCTCACAACATGGGCATGAATATGGATGATGTTTTGATATGAGCTCGTTGAATTATTAATCGGAGGTTGCATGCTGTTAACAGCACCGATAAGTTGCACTGCTGCCGGATTACCTTCCTGCGGGATCGACACTTTCGTCCATTAAAATAATTTTATTTCGTTGGCATAACCAGAGGGCCTGGCTAACGTGCGCGCACAATTTCAAAATCAAAGAACAATAGTGGGTGTGTGGACGTACCATTCGACGCCCACTGGAGCGTAGTAATCTAGCTTTTATGCCATTTTTATTTATTACGTGGAAACATGAACGCCTCCATTGTTGGCAGATCTCGAGTTGCACAGTAACTTCACATTTGATTGGGAAACACGGCGAGTGGATGGGTAGAAAGTGTGTTTGCTTTAAAGATAATGAATAGAAATTCTTGTTCTCAAAGGTTGCAATACATAATTTTCAACAAAAAGCAAAACAAAACCTTAAATAGTAAACTTAAATTATGAAAATTTATACCAATCGAAGCTTCTTCTCTGCTTTCACATGTCAAGTAATTTAATTTACCACAAGAAGTAACTACGTGCCACATATAACACTAAATGTTGCAATTCTACAAGTGGCAGATCATCATTCTAGTATTAGTAGTCCTATTTGGAGACAACAGACGAAACTAGTCAAATCCTATAACTATCCAAAAGACACCATCATACCACAATGAGCGATTAATTACGATGCGACGATACAAATAAACGACAAGTGGACTATAAACAAACAAAATTGCGTCACTTATCTTTAATCCTTCCCCGGTACAGGTGCACATAGAGCTCGGAGGTGAGGGGTTTCGCAAAGCTGAAGGGAGGATTCGAACACCCAATACAAGATACACATGTATTTCACGACGAAAACAATGCATGTGCACAAAATTGAATTAGCCGGCGACAACAAGAAAGGACTGTTCACTCTTCGACGGGTGGAGACTAATTACTTTTTGGAACGACGGACGTATTTCGGGGTTGAAGGAGAGGGCTCTAAGATTTTTGGGTTTCTAGGAAAGTGGACCACATTTAAACTAAAACGCGAATCCTAAACTTTAAATAATACACGCTACAAACAAACAAACAAAAAATAATAATTAAAACTACAACTAACATATACAAAGCCTTCGTCCGCTCCAAACTGGATTACGACAGCCTAATCTACTGTTCTGCTAGTAAGTCTCACACTCTGTATTTATCTAGGAGACTTTAGATCAAGTCCCCTTGTATAGCTCTATTTCGAGTTACATTAACTCCGTACACTATCGATCCAGTATTTAGTATCTTCAACTCTGCTCAGATATTATCACCTACCTCCCTCAGAAGGCTTCGCTCAATTCCACAAATACTAAACCACCACTAGGAAACATTAACCTAACCCCTAGCCTTATTTCAAGTGTACCTCGTTAGTTCAAAAAGTTATCTTCCACTAATAGGTCTTTGTATAAATAATATTATTCCACAAACTCAGTCAGGATTCAAAAAAGGTCACAGTTGCGAAACGGCTTTAACTTGCATTGTTGACGACATAGTAAAAGCAACTGATGATAATAAATTAACACTATTGGCGCTCATTGATTACTCTAAGGCAGGGGTCGGCAACCTTTTTCGGACGGCGGGCCATTTTCAAAATAAATTTTTTTATGCGAGCCGCACATTCAAATGTAACTTAAATAGTGCTTTTATATCATATACGAGTATAAATATTATTAAAAATAAATATAGAAAAAATTTATTTTTTATTGACATGCTATAATTACAATAATGTTAGAGAACAAAAATTTTACAATTCTTAAAAGGGAAAAAAAAGAAAATACAATTCCAATTAAATATGTATAAATATGTAAATATAAAATATATAAATATAAAAAATATAAAATATTGTAGTGAAACGTCATACGGCTGTCAACATGAACGCACATATGAACATACAGTAGCAAACTGGGGAAATGAAAGAATTAGTGATGGGCCTATCCGGAATGAAAAATTGGAAAGTTTCCGATTGTTCAAAACATCGGAAGGTTCCTATTATTTCGGAACTTTTCCGAATTCGATTATTTTACTGTTCGGTGCACAAAATTCGGAACCTACGGAATTCGATTATTTTACTATTCGGTACACAAAATGAGAAAACGAAATGCCAATTTGAACTGAACGGAATACGGAATGTTGTATTGACTCACTTGACTGCTATATGCTGGTTGGCGAATGTCGACGGGTCGCGCCGTGTGCGCATGTGTATGATACGTGCAGTGGCGTAACTAAGATTTTGCTCTGGGGGGTGTTCTGGGAGAGTGATCACTGATCAACCAAGAATTTTTTTAAAATTGAGCGTACCATAAAGTATAGTTGACTTCATTTCTACAGGATTTGCGGTAGGCCTTGGTTTAACTTCTTAGTAGTGTAGACCACCTAGTTACATTAAAAAAAATTTTTTGTTTATCATTTGCTTATTAACCAAAAGAAGTCAGAAATAATTATTTGCTAAATAAATAACAACTTAACTTGCTTGTAAAACAAAATTGCAAGATAATGCCTGTCCTTGCACTAACTCTAACCTATGAAAATGTTAAATGTCATTTTGACTGTAAATAATTAGTTAAATCTACAAGTCCTATAGAAACATTACATTTCTCTATGAGAAGAATAGTTATTTAAGCATCAAGGGAAGTAAGGAGTTTTTATCAGTAGAGAACGAGTTTGCCAGCCCTCGCTCGCTCGGGCTGGCAAAGTTCGAGACTGGTTGTAGATAGTTACTTCCCGACCATGCTTATAATATTTTTCTCTATGCCCAACAAAAATTTGAATAAATTTCCCTGAATAATTCCACGTTAATTGATAGAAAATTAATCTATTACAAACAAAGCAAATAAGTCACCTAGTGCGGAGTTGCTCAGTAGCAATTGTTTTTCAGTTGTTTCTGTCAATATAAACAATCATTTGTAGAGTGCTTGCCATATCTCAGCGACCCTGCGCAGTGATCGAAATTCTGTAAGTACGTCATAAGCAAGGCTACAGACCAACCTGAAAATATCATTGCGATTTTGCTGCTTTTGATATCGTTTGCTATTTTCATGCTTATAAGTTAGTTTTTGCCTTCTTTATCTACTTATATTTTCGTTTATTATAAAAAACAGTTTTATCAAATAAACACGAAATATTGCCACAACCTATTTTAAATTTCGCTCCTGCAAATTAGTCTGATGTTTTTAGGTTGTGCTGAAAACACCATTTGGGCGTCTCGCCCTACAGTTTTCTCCGTTGCTCCACTGCGAATTTGTAGTCGCTGAGATATGGCAAGACCTCTACTTGCGTTTCTTTTCACTTACTTCCCTTGGGGAGTAGGTTTTACCTTACTTCCCTACTGTCATGACAACCAGTAAACAAACAGTAAAATCAAATTACTTGCAATGGATATGTCAAAGTAAGTGTAACTTACTAGATGGGCATGGAGAAAAAAAATTACATTACATTACAATACATGGTGGAAATTTGGTGGACGGTCCGGTCTATTGCTCATGCGCGCAGAAATGTAACAGCGAACATAAAAATGTAACGTTGAACATACTCTATTCTCATATTTTTTCTCTAAAAAAATCATCAAGACCTAACAACTAACCTAAATCGCTAACATGAACCACCGCCGAGAGCGCAACAACATTGCTTTAAACATTACGAGACAATAGCGGCACCCACAACATTTTGACGTACGCTGATCGAACTATAAGAAAAAATGGCGGGCGACACAATCACAAATTCGGAAAATTGTTTCTGATTATAATGAATATGAAAACGAAGGGAAAACGTTAGATTATCTGCAAACTCTGGCACACACGATTGTGCTTTTGTAAAAATGTTTCAATAAACTCCATGTACCGTAATGAAAACCTTTTTTTGTCGGAATAATAGTCTTTCGGGATATTGGCTGTCGGGAAAGTGGTTTGTCGGGATTTGTGCTTGTTGGGATTTTGGTCTGTCGGGCAATTGTCCTGTCAGAATTTTTGATTCGGGATTTTGACCGGGAACTCTTAATTCTATTTAAGGTGGAGAATGATCTTTCAGCTGTTGCAGTTGACAAAGGAATCGTTGCAAGGATTTCCAGCAACTTGAATATGTTTGGAAACATGTCCTTATTGCACGTAGCTAGCGCATCCATTGCTGTCTTATATGGAAGATTTTGTACATTTTGGCATTTCCGGTATAATTTGAATTCAGTAATCACGTCTGAAGGAGGTCCGTTGAGATCGGATTTTAAAAATGGTCGAGTCCGAATTCCGAATGTAATAATTGATATTCGATTATACACTACTAAAATCTAATTTTAGATTTTTTGTTTAAGACGAATTTTAGTTATTCCTAAAGCCTCTGGGGGGTGTTCCGACACCCATATCACCCCCCATAGTTACGCCACTGGATACGTGAATGGCACTAATGGCAGTGGTATTTCGTAGATTCATTATTAGATAGTACACCTACAGACTTCAAATTCAAGTATTGTTTTATACTATCTATTATGTACTTTATGTGCGATTAAACTTTAAAATATCACTACCATTTTCCGACAGTCTATTAACGTAACTACTGTAATAATTTGAAAAAATATTTTATTTCCTCATATCCCACTGTGCGACTCAAACTTATAAATTGTTTTTTAGGATACTGCTGGCTACTACTGGTCTAGGCCGGTAAATATTATCTACCGGACTCGTTTGTAACAATGTAAACGCTAGTTACCAATGCAGTATCCTAAAAAATCTTATACAATACACGACCGGTAGAATTCTTATGGCCTTGCCAAACATACAGGTCTCGCCCTACGGTTCGACCTGTAAAGTATTGGCGCGGCCATAAAAATGTTGCTACCGGTCTAATAACGTAAATAGCTATTACTGACCGTCCTACAAACCCAAACAATAGATGCCAACGCAGATAAGGGCTTACGGCGAGACGGCGAGTGCTCTCATCGTAAATTTGCACGCACTTCATCTTCCTTCCGCTTGTTGTTATTTCGCTCGTTTTCCTTTGCTTGCATTTACGGAATGTAAAATAATCGGATGTTATTCCGATTTTATAACATTCCGAAATGGAACATTCCGATTATGCCCATCACTAGAAAGAATGCTACACTTGCTAAGCGAGACGTCGTATTCGCTGGGGAGTGGGGATTAAACTTGCGCAGTAAAATAGGTTTCCCACTATGCTTCTGTTTGTCGCGCATTTTTGTCACCGGCCACATTTCGGCACGCTTACGCTCTAAGTTTGTTGATTTTTCCTAAAGTTATATTGGTGCTTTGGCGGGCCGCGCAAAAAGTTGCAAAGGGCCGCATGCGGCCCGCGGGCCGCAGGTTACCGACCCCTGCTCTAAGGCATTCGATACCATTAACCATGCTCTGCTCTTATCTATTTTATACCATGTTGGTCTTGATGAAGTGTCTTGTAACTTTTTTCAAAGTTACTTAGAAAACAGAAAACAAGCTGTAAAAATTGATGGCAGGTTATCGAATCTCTTAGATTTACAATCTGGAGTTCCGCAGGGGTCTGCTTGGGGCCCCTGCTCTATTGTATTTATACTTTTAATCTAAACAGTGTAATTAAGTACTCCAAACATAATTTCTACGCGGACGACACTCAATTGTATGCTTCATTTTCTAAACAAAATTTTATACCAGCAATGGAAAATTTTAATGAAGACTTGCAAAGCCTAATCGACTATTCCAACAAACACGGCCTCACCATAAATCCCCACAAAACAGAAGTAGTACTTTTTGGCCCAAAAAAACTAAAAAAAGAATTTATTGATAATTTCTATTCAATTATTATATACTCCACACCTATACAACTCAGTAAATCAGTTAAAAACCTTGGACTTGTAATAGATGAGGATTTAAAATTTAATCTCCATGTAAAAAAATGTACACAAAAGGCTTACAATTCACTTAAAACAATTTACTCCAGCAGACAGGTTCTTAATGTAAACACAAAAAAGATTTTATGTGACTCCTTGGTGCTATCTCACTTTAATTACTGCGATACTATATATGGACCGTTTATTGACAAAGTCAATGCACAAAAAATTCAAAAAATGCAAAACTCCTGTATGAGACGTATTTTTGGAATTCGCAAGTACCAACATATTTCTTATAAACTTCAGGAATTAAAATGGTTAAATATGGATAACAGGAGATTGCTACATGCTGCTTGCCTTTATCACAAAATTCTCATCTTTCGATCACCACCTTACTTATATAATAAGATTAAATTTCGCACGGATGTTCACAATCTAAATGTTAGATTCAAGGGTACGCTAACTCCACCGTTACATAGAAGGGAATTTTTTAAACAGTGTTTCTCTTACCAAATAACTAAAATTTACAACAGTATTAACAGCACATTCAAAAGCTTACCCTTGAATCAATTCAAATTCAAATTTTATAATTTTTTATTAAACAAGGAGTGAAATATTTCCAGACTGGTATTAGTAATGTAAGTTTATTTTATTTATTATAATTGGGCCCTGATATGTTTATATGTATATATAGAGCTATATAATATTAGATTTAATTTATTTATTGGCAAATGTTGAGTGGTAGAACAGCTAACCGAAAGGTAAAATGCTGAACTCCGCCTTGGGATAGCTCCTTTATGCTATGTTTTTTTGTAACTTCACTAATTTATAAATTATTGTAATACAATGGAGCTAATAAAAGACGATTTATTATTATTATTATTATAAAAGGTAAGAAACTTCTATTTGTATACTTCGGCAAGTCTCGTTACAATTGATCAACTCAGAACAGTTTGATAACATACTATATACCGTCTAGGGCTGCAACGAGCCTTAATTTTTTACTTGTACCGAGTACTCGGCTTAGAGCATTGACCGAGTACCGAGTACTCGGCCGCCGAGTAGCAAAATGTTTTATCTTTTAATATGCTTTCACAAAGCCTTTTAAAAAGACAACTAGATATTTTAGTTCAGAGATGGCTCTAATATCAGAAGTAATACCAAGTGTAAGGGCTCTGAAAAAATATCTTTTAGAATGTAAGACGAATTTAGTGGGAACCATGAAAGATAGTCTAATTAAAGGTTTGGATAGCCGTTTTAATAATATAGACTTATATCCCAATTATTCTATCGCCACTTTATTAGACCCCAGGTTCAAAAATAAATTTTTCATAGACAGTTGCAAAAATGCAATGAATTAGAGAAAATCTTATCAGTGTTCTTTAGAAAGATCATGTTCACGTCCAGCCAAAAAAACCAAATATACCAAATGTTGTGGAAAATAGTTGATCAGACTCTAGCGATGATGATATTCCACTGAACGCTCTTATGCCAATGACTAAAAACATGAAGCCCAAAACTTCTATTTGGGATATGTTTTCTTCTATTACTTCAGCGTCAATTTCCAGCTCTTCATGTCGCGTCTTATCAACAAGGGAAATACTGCAAACTGAACTTACTCGAAATTACCTATAATTGATAGAACAAGATCACCATTCTATTGGTGGCAAGTTAGTCAAAATATCTTTCCACGTTTAGTCAAGACTATGAAGCAATACTTAGCTGCTTCAGCATCCACCATTTTTAGTGAATGACTTTTTTCAGAGACGGGAAACGTCTTTGAGTCAAAAAGAAGTTCTTCGAAAGCAGAAAACGGAGAGACACTTGAATATTTGCATTATACCCTTGCTATTCTTAATTACAAGTATTGAATTTGATTATTGATAACCGGATTACATATATCTTAGTAAATTTAGTTACGATAATTATTAGTAATATGGTAATGTTATCTCACTTCATACTGTTTCTTTTTTCTGATAGCGCTCCCCAAATGTTTGTTCGTTCTTTAGTTGTTGGTTAAGAATACAGATAAAAATTAAGTTATATCTATTTTTTTTAAATTATTTTTTGTTACTCATCCGAGTAGTGAATATAAGACTGAGCACCGAGCACTCATTACTCGGTGAAAATTTTGACCGAGCACCAAGTACGCGAGCTACTCGTTGCAGCTCTAATACAGACGCATAAAAAAATTATAATTGTGTTAGTTGTTCAGTTACCACGTCATATTCTGCCATGGCAAGGCATCTACTTTCGTTAGTGTTGATACCGGAGAATTATACGGAATTCTGATGATACTTCAGATGACAACAGACGTGATTGAGACAGTTGCAGTATTCACGGATTCACTTGCATCCATCGAATTCATTAGAAACACTCAAAAGCCGCTACCCAAATTTACGAGGTTTACCACAATATGATCGAATACTTCTATCCTCCATAAGGCTATGAAATTTATGTTAGCAGTGAATAAATAAAGGTAAAAGCACAATTCCACAGCCCTCCAGAGGATAAAAGTATTCTATATACATATGGTACTTTGCGAACAATGTATTATTATCATCTGGGTACCATAACACCAGCAGCTAAAGAAGCTTCAACGTCTGATCTGCCCAGAGAAGCCAAACTCCAGACAGATCTAAAAAACTTTCCGAAACAAACGATTTTAGGTAACCGGCAACATCCATGGAACCATTCAAATATCAACCTATCTGCGATTGCACTTGGAAATAATACAAATATCCTACGATCTATGAATAGAAGAGATAAAATCATATTTCAGAAACCACACTTGGCTATCTGATGGGCTATAATAACCTACCACTTTGGGACCAATGTAACAGTCGCCTAACAATGTAGCACATCTAACAGTGCAGCACATCTAACAGTGTAGCACATTCTCTTGGAATGTCACCAATATTTTGAAGTCCGTCAACGCCTCAATCTCAAAGCAGACCTTAAAGGCGATCTCAACTTCTACTGAGTAGAACGTTCGAAAATAAAATTGAGCGCAGAAGAGAGCTTGCCATATTTATAGATTTACACAAGGCTTCTAATTCAATACAGCTTGAAAGGACGTGCAGGGCAACGAAGGCTGCCAGTATAAATAAAACATACATTTAAAGATGTAAGAATGTATATTAACAGTCAAAATGTTGTCAAAATTGGAGGAAAATTATCTCAACCATTCGATAGACACAAAGGGTTAAAACATGGATGCTGCCTATCTCCCCTATCTTTTAAAATTGATATACAATTTGCTATGCACAATAATTGGTCAAGCAAGTAGAGAAAAATGGGGAGTAGATATTCTCACGTATATGATTAGGAAGCTGGTAGAAGATGTTAAAGAGGTTGTTGGAAAAATGTAACAGCAATTGAATGTGCACAATACCAACGCCGCCGTTGGGCAATAATTTAACGTAACTGTTATAAACAGCAGATCAAGGCACCAGGTTCAACAAAAAAAAACACAGCGGCTAGTGTCAAACACGAACGATACATTTATTCTAAACGACATCAATAACACCACGTCCATAAACGCAAAATTAACCCAGAATTTAGATTTGACGGGCAACTAGTACATAGGGATCGTGCAAGTAAAAAGATCTGATTTGATAAAAGCGCGCGGAACAGATTAAACGAAGCAATAAAAACCCTAATTGAAGTTAGCTACATCAGGCGCTCCAAAAAAACACTTCAAATGACATAATCGCGTACCGCGCCTCACGACGAGGTCTCCCAAATGGACGCTGACATAGATAAGATTGAATTATCGCATCAAGAAGTAAACAAATTCTTCGCATAATCGCCGGGTGGCGCACAGGTATTAATGACATTACCCGTTCAATATCCTTAACAAACAATGAAAAACGGTGTACAATAAGAAAGCACACAAAGCAAATGCCATCTACTAAACAATAGATGGTTGTACATCACCTACGAAATTACAGTAAAATACTTCATGGGTTTTAGCATTTCTATAATACTTCTCCAATGCTTTCTGCTTCCTATCACGCCTCTCCAGTTGTTGATCGTCACAGTTACAATGTATTTCTGGACAGAATCTCTTCACTTTTTTAATTACAACAACAATCAGTAGTAAATCGTATTTCCTGCTTGGATTCTACTTGTATCTCTTCGTCTAGGTTTTTTCTGAGTATCTGTGACAACTGCTAAATAAATTCTCCGACTTCCTCAAATGTGCCAGTGGCAATTTTTAATTTCTGTTTCACGTAGTTGTGTTTTTCCATCCGTAGATGTTGTTACACTCACAAGTTATTTTTAGCAATTTGGCAGATCCTTACTTGCCTGCTTGATATTGAATGGAGCAACCCCCATGTCGAAATTTTTCGAAGATTTATGACGTTTCTGAGACATTACGTGGGGCATTGCTACAAAGTTATCATCGTTTTCGCAGTTACTTCAATCCACGACTGTAAATATAAGAATTTTTAAAATATATTACCTCCAGCAGATAAAACAAAAACATTATGTTATGATGATGTAGAAGTCTTCAAAAGCAAATATATTTATATTGCACTTTAACTGGAGAGATAACAAAAGTAGACTGTAAATCACGCTAGTTTTAATTTGTTAATCGCTTTTAAAATACTTGAAGTTGGTTTAGAGCCTATGAAAAAATAGCAAATGTAGCACTTCCGCTTGGATTTAGTCCAAATACTTTTATAAAAAAATGATTTCCACATTTATTCTCTTTAAACAAGCCTCTTTTCAAAGTAAAATACTATACATTTAAAGTTAAGATGTTGGTGTAGATCTCCTAAAGCCTATGAAAAATATTTTAAAAACTATAAACTTAAAACAATTCTGTTTCAATAGCAGATATGCAAATATGCCTTCTTGCTCCCGGCTACACCGATAATCATCCTTATTGTATATCAACGCATGTGGTACCTGCTTGTGTGTACAAAGCAGTCGAATAAACCCTCGGTTTTTGAAGTACCGCAATGGCGGCCATATTGTTTCAGAAATGGCGCCGTTCAACGGAATATTGAAATTCATTAGATTCGGCTTTTTTAAATTTTTTCCATTATATTTGCGGAAACAATCAGCAGCGAACCATTGTTTTACGTTGACTTTTTATAATTTACTCAGCAGCCACAACTTCTAACAATGCAACTCAAATACTAAACTTGTCAAAATGACATTACTTATATGCCGACAGAAATAATTCACTGAACGATGCAATTTTTTAATGAATATGGCCGTCAATGCAGTAATTTGAAAACCAACGGTTTTTTCGCTTTGTGTGTGTTTAGAGTCCCTATATATAATATATACAGGGACTCTATGTGTGTTCCGTTTTCACGGCCATCTAACGGCAATGACAAGCACTTTACTACTACAGGATGAAGTGCCTCTGTTACAGCCTGATCTACTGACAATGGCACAAACTTTACTGTTACATGATGCTGTAAGGGATAAAAAGCTAACATTTTCTTATATTCACATTATGTTTTACTGCATTCAGTAATAAATTAATAAACTATAACACTCAAACTTAAAATCATGAACAATTTCTAGTTATTTGTATTTGAAATCTTTCAGAAGGTGATCGTTCGCAAAGTTTGCCGTTCTTCAGACATAAAAAAGCCTAATTACAATTTCTAAACGAATGGTAATAATAATTAGAACACAATCCACTTTTAGCTGTATACTTGCTCCTTATACCGATATTATGCAATGTAATAAACTTGCTGCGAATATTTAAAACAGAAATCTCGAGTCTTCCCGGTCTGTACCTACCTTTTAATATGAAGGAATTGCTTTGACGTTTCAGCTTCTAGCAGCGAACTTTATTGCTTTAACAAAAAGTGTACATTATAACTTTGATGGATTACTATTAAAGTTCTATACAAAAACTCAAAGTACCCAAAAGAAATTAATTTTACTTGCTACTGCTTAATAAAAACCTAAATTTCTATGTAAAATAAAGTATGTAATCATATGGAAATTTATTCAATTCGATGATGTTTTTACGTTCGTGAACATTTCAGTGCTTTTACGTTTTTATGTTGATTCTCAGAATTAAAGGAACTTGCTCAATTTTATCATCTTATAACCAACTAATCTTAGCAATTGCAATTTATTTAATGGCGTAGCCACGCACTAGTTCCAACTTCCAGGACTGTCTAGACCTAGACTACTTTAATTTATAAAACTCCTCGTCATCTGTATAACGACATTATAAGGCTATTTTCCTGAGTAAGTGAATTTTAATTGCTAAGTGCTTGCAGAAACCTGGGCTCTATGATGAGATGATGAGTTGCAGCTGAGCCGTCTTATTAATTTTCCTAAGCAGGTCGTCTGGAAAATGTAAATATGACTCCGTGTAGAGCAGAATCAATAACATTTTTACAGAAATTAATGGAGGTAAAATTAATGATAAATTATCATCGCCCGTGCAATACATATTTATTTTTTGTTACAATTAGATCACTCTTAATTGACATTAATTTAAAACTTCTGCCAAAACATAATCACTATAAATTAGATGAAAAGAAAAGATCCTACAACTGACCTTTGAATATTTCCCAAATCGTTGATTTGTTGATCGAATAGTGTTTTGGGTTCTATTTGTAAACTAGCTTGAAACCGCCCATGCTGAGTTTCTTTAATATTGGCAGAAATTTTGAAATCATTTTAAATTCAGAGTGATTAATTGGCAGAAGCCAATATTGCTTCCAAAAACATTTGCAAATTCAAAAATACCACTATTTGCAATGTTTTCCTTCCAGTCACTTATGATTAGTGTGCTTCTGTTAATACGGTTAACAGTGTGTTTTAATATTTTTCTTGTGTCCATTTTCTTGGGAAAATATGTAAGCGGCGAACAAAGGTTTTTGGTGAATAGTACCGTTTGGATTTTTTTTCAAGTAATAACCGGACCCTTTTCGTGCTATCATCATCATCATTACGCTATTACAAGATCGGGAAATAGATACTTAGAAAATATCAAATTATAATAAAGCATAGCTCTTTTAGGCCCCTTTCACACGTGGATTTCGTGTGAGATACTGAATCTGTTCAGACGCTGCGACTGTATCTGATATGCGGGGCCTTCAGTCGCTTGCGAGAACACTCCAGTGCCGTGCCGTTATGAACCTAGCATTGCTGTTTTTTTTGCTCTGTCGCAATAATCTGGATATGCTGTATCTAAAGACAGGGATTGGGCTCTACTAAGCTAATACATTTTTCATTGTCAAATATTGTACGCTCCATGATCGTTGTATAGTAACGAACGCACTGCTCATTCGATTTAAATAGAAATTGAAGATCTGCTACGCCTATGCATATAGAGCCGTTCAGACACTTATACTTTTGAGAGCCAGAACGATACAGTCGCCGCGTCTGAACGGACCGCGATTTTGTATCCCGCATACGGAATCCACGTGTGAAAGGGGCCTAAGCAGGTTTCGATAAAAAAAACAAGATGTAAAACCAGTAACAGCAAAAACAAAATTTAAATAATAGACAAGTTATGTCATTTTCAATTTACGCTGTTTGTTGTCCGGGCTTATATTTCAGGCGAGGACATTTATTAATTGAAGCAATAAAAATCGCCAGAAAAAAGTGCGATAAAACCAATTTGAATTACATTAAGCGGAAAGCGGCGGCCGGTGGGCAAAAACTATCACCTTTGTAACCCAGGAATTCGTGGAGTCATCCTCCATTAGAGACAGCAATTGCACGATTCAAGGAACGTTACGTAAGGTGATAGCGGCAAACCGAGCCAAATTATATATGCAATTAATGATGGGTTTACGGGAAATACCGCGTAAATAAACAGCGAGCAGGACCAAATAGACAGTACTGGTTTCCGCCAGCACGTGAAGTTGGTACGGACGGGTACCGAGGTCGCAGGAGAGTGCGGTGGACAGCAGCAGGATGTTCTCAATCAGCAACACTCGACCATTCACACCTAGTGCTGTCCACGTCCTCGCAGGAGCCACTTGCCATCCTCTTCGCCGGCCGATCGACAGTTTCCGCAGAAGGAATCACTGCGTGCTGTAGCAGCCCATCAAAGTTTTATAAATATACGAAGTTTAAACTGGCACTCATAACTATAACTCATAAAAACACTGGTTGAAGCAAAGCTTGAGAATTATTTGAACTATTAAATGTTCAAATAGGTTGCGGTACGTATAAATCAAGACGATTTGGTGTTTTCCCCTGCACAGGATGGATAGAAAATTATTTTCCAACAAAAGAAAATTGAAGTATAGTGTCTAATGGAGCTAGTCAATCTGAGAAAGTCAAATACTGTATTTTGAGCAGTAATTATTTCCAATTCCTAAATGTCATATACCTATGTGGCAAACAATTACTCTTGTTCCCTTGGGAACATTTAATTTTATTAAAAGCACAACAATTGTTCCAACGTTCAAGTGGACGTTATGTGCAGGTAGTCCACTTAATTGTAATAAGTTATTGCAGGTTGGGACCCTGTAAAACGCGAATATTGTCTTTTCAAGTCCAATTCTTTATTAAATGTGAAGCAAGTTTATGGCCATTTCCCAGTCTCCACGAAGTAAGATGTGTTTGCTTGAAACTAATACGACCTACACCATGCCATTGAAAGCAAAACCTGTAGAATACAACGTTGGCCATGTCTTAATCGTTACATGGTATTTCGGGTTGAATCGTTTATTCCCTAGTCCCCTTACATGTTACATTAATACGTTAGAACACAAATCGCAAGGACACTTTCCAGTCTCCATGCACAAATCCTTATCGCCATTCATGCAACCATATCATTAACAGCAACACTAGTAGAATACAACCTTGACAATCTTATTAATCGTTATATCGTATTTCGGGTTGAATCGTTTATTTCCTAGTCCCCTTACATGTTACATTAATATGTTAGAACACAAACGCAAGGGCATTTCTTAGTCTATATGCACAAATCCTTATCGCCATTCAAGCAACAATATCATTAACAGAAACACTAGTAGAATACACCCTTGACAGTCTTAATCGTTATATTGTATTTCGGGTTGAATCGTTTATTCCCGAGTACCCTTACATGTTACATTAATATGTTAGAACACAAATCGCGAGGGCATTTACCAGTCTCCATGCGCAAGTTCTAATCGCCATTCATGTAACCATGTCATTAACAGCAGTACTAGTAAAATACAACCTTGACCACGTCTTAATCGTTATATCGTATTTCGGGTTGAATCGTTTATTCCCTAGTCCCCTTACATGTTACATTAATATGTTAGAACACAAACGCAAGGGCAGTTCCTAGAGTCTATGCACAAATCCTTATCGCCATTCAAGCAACCATATCATTAACAGCAACACTAGAAGAATACACCCTTGACAGTCTTAATCGTTATATCGGATTTCGGGTTGAATCGTTTATTTCCTAGTCCCCTTACATGTTACATTAATATGTTAGAACACAAACGCAAGGTCATTTCCTAGAGTCTATGCACAAATCCTTATCGCCGTTCTTGCAACCATATCATTAACAGCAACACTAATAGTATACACCCTTGGCAGTCTTAATCGTTATATCGTATTTCGGGTTGAATCGTTTATTTCCTAGTCCCCTTACATGTTACATTAATATGTTAGAACACAAACGCAAGGGCATTTCTTAGTCTATATGCACAAATCCTTATCGCCATTCAAGCAACAATATCATTAACAGAAACACTAGTAGAATACACCCTTGACAGTCTTAATCGTTATATTGTATTTCGGGTTGAATCGTTTATTCCCGAGTACCCTTACATGTTACATTAATATGTTAGACCACAAATCGCGAGGGCATTTACCAGTCTCCATGCGCAAGTTCTAATCGCCATTCATGTAACCATGTCATTAACAGCAGTACTAGTAAAATACAACCTTGACCACGTCTTAATCGTTATATCGTATTTCGGGTTGAATCGTTTATTCCCTAGTCCCCTTACATGTTACATTAATATGTTAGAACACAAACGCAAGGGCAGTTCCTAGAGTCTATGCACAAATCCTTATCGCCATTCAAGCAACCATATCATTAACAGCAACACTAGTAGAATACACCCTTGACAGTCTTAATCGTTATATCGGATTTCGGGTTGAATCGTTTATTTCCTAGTCCCCTTACATGTTACATTAATATGTTAGAACACAAACGCAAGGTCATTTCCTAGAGTCTATGCACAAATCCTTATCGCCGTTCTTGCAACCATATCATTAACAGCAACACTAGTAGTATACACCCTTGGCAGTCTTAATCGTTATATCGTATTTCGGGTTGAATCGTTTATTTCCTAGTCCCCTTACATGTTACATTAATATGTTAGAACACAAACGCAAGGGCAGTTCCTAGAGTCTATGCACAAATCCTTATCGCCATTCAAGCAACCATATCATTAACAGCAACACTAGAAGAATACACCCTTGACAGTCTTAATCGTTATATCGGATTTCGGGTTGAATCGTTTATTTCCTAGTCCCCTTACATGTTACATTAATATGTTAGAACACAAACGCAAGGTCATTTCCTAGAGTCTATGCACAAATCCTTATCGCCGTTCTTGCAACCATATCATTAACAGCAACACTAGTAGTATACACCCTTGGCAGTCTTAATCGTTATATCGTATTTCGGGTTGAATCGTTTATTTCCTAGTCCCCTTACATGTTACATTAATATGTTAGAACACAAACGCAAGGGCAGTTCCTAGAGTCTATGCACAAATCCTTATCGCCATTCAAGCAACCATATCATTAACAGCAACACTAGAAGAATACACCCTTGACAGTCTTAATCGTTATATCGTATTTCGGGTTGAATCGTTTATTCCCTAGTCCCCTTACATGTTACATTAATATGTTAGAACACAAACGCAAGGGCAGTTCCTAGAGTCTATGCACAAATCCTTATCGCCATTCAAGCAACCATATCATTAACAGCAACGCTAGAAGAATACACCCTTGACAGTCTTAATCGTTATATCGGATTTCGGGTTGAATCGTTTATTTCCTAGTCCCCTTACATGTTACATTAATATGTTAGAACACAAACGCAAGGTCATTTCCTAGAGTCTATGCACAAATCCTTATCGCCGTTCTTGCAACCATATCATTAACAGCAACACTAATAGTATACACCCTTGGCAGTCTTAATCGTTATATCGTATTTCGGGTTGAATCGTTTATTTCCTAGTCCCCTTACATGTTACATTAATATGTTAGAACACAAACGCAAGGGCATTTCTTAGTCTATATGCACAAATCCTTATCGCCATTCAAGCAACAATATCATTAACAGAAACACTAGTAGAATACACCCTTGACAGTCTTAATCGTTATATTGTATTTCGGGTTGAATCGTTTATTCCCGAGTACCCTTACATGTTACATTAATATGTTAGACCACAAATCGCGAGGGCATTTACCAGTCTCCATGCGCAAGTTCTAATCGCCATTCATGTAACCATGTCATTAACAGCAGTACTAGTAAAATACAACCTTGACCACGTCTTAATCGTTATATCGTATTTCGGGTTGAATCGTTTATTCCCTAGTCCCCTTACATGTTACATTAATATGTTAGAACACAAACGCAAGGGCAGTTCCTAGAGTCTATGCACAAATCCTTATCGCCATTCAAGCAACCATATCATTAACAGCAACACTAGTAGAATACACCCTTGACAGTCTTAATCGTTATATCGGATTTCGGGTTGAATCGTTTATTTCCTAGTCCCCTTACATGTTACATTAATATGTTAGAACACAAACGCAAGGTCATTTCCTAGAGTCTATGCACAAATCCTTATCGCCGTTCTTGCAACCATATCATTAACAGCAACACTAGTAGTATACACCCTTGGCAGTCTTAATCGTTATATCGTATTTCGGGTTGAATCGTTAATTCCCTAGTACATGTTGCATTAACATGTTATAAAACAAATCGCAAGGGCACTTCCCAGTCTCTATGCACAAATTCTTTTCGCAATTTATGCAACCATGTCATTAACAGCAGCACTAGTAGAATACAACCTTGAAAACGTCTTAATCGGTATATCGTATTTCGGGTTCAATCGTTTATTACCTATGTTGCGTCCCGAACCTTACGGGCACAACGAAATACCGGCGGAGAATCACGCAAGTCGTCGCGGTCGTGAATCATTGAACACAACGAATATAATTGTAATAACACTTTATTTACAATATATACACCAATGTAACACTAATAACGTTAAAAGCGGACTGTATAATTACACAGTTAAAATTGCCGGTACTGAATATAGAGGAGATGTATCTCTCTCGGTGTCTTAAACGTGACTCTGGAAGTGTCTGTCTCTTCGAGCCCAAGAAAACTCGGACACTCGTTAAACCTCCCCTTTGGGGGTAGGGGGAAGAACATCCTTGACCATCGTAAGAGAGAGCTGCATTTCGTTTCGCCGCTCTAACAATAGACTAATGAAATCCGTCTTAAATTGCAGATGGTATTTACAAATCACATGCAAATCCAAGATTAGAACTTTAAGTATGGTAGATTGCTGGACAGCGGGAGTTGAGCACGACTTAAAATAATCTGGCTGCAGCTCCTAATGCCACGAACAATTTCTACGATTATTCTAAAGTAAATATTAAATATGATGCTTCAACAACCTAGTCCCCTTAAATGTTGCATTAAATGTTAGAACACAAATTGTAAGAGCATTTCCTAGTCTCCATGCACAAATCCTTATCGCCATTCATGCAACCATATCATTAAGAGCAACAGTAGTAGAATACAACCTTGACAGTCTTAACCGTTATATCGTATTTCGGGTTATTCCCTAGTACATGTTGCATTAACATGTTATAAAGCAAGTCGCACGCGCATTTCCCAGTCTCCAAGCACAAATTTTTATCGCCATCCATTCAACCATATCATTAACAGTAATACTAGTAGAATACTAACCTGAAAATGTCTTAATCGTTATATGGTATTTCGGGTTGAATAGTTTATTCCCTAGTCCACTTACATGTTAGATTAACATGTTAGAAAGCAAATCCCAAGATCATTTCCCCGTCTCCATGCACAAATAGGCATTCATGAAACCCTGCCATTAACACCAATACTAGTAGAACACAATCTTGACCATGTCGTAATTGTTATATCGCATTTAGGGTTCGAACGTGCGTTCCCTAATACCCTTACACGTCGCATTTACTTGTTAGAAAATAAATCGCAGGGAATTTCCCTATCTCAATACACAAATACGTGTTGCCATCCATGAAACCAATAGGACCTACACCGTGTCTTAACAGCAACACTAGTAGAACACAACCTTGATCATAGTTTAATCCTTATATCGCACTTAGAGTTGAATCTTTTATTACCTAGTTCCTATACACTTTGAATTATTTTTCTAGAAAATCATTCGTAGGGGCATTTCCAGTCGCTATACACAAATTTGTGTTGACATTGATAAAACTAATAGGACCTACACCATGTCTTAACACCAACACTAGTAGAACACAACCTTGATCTTTTAATAACTAGTCCTCATACACGTTGCATTACATTTTCTAGAAAATAAGACATTTCCCAGTCTCTACATTAATAATATCGAAATAAATTCAAATACCATCGAAAGTAAGACTAAGATCTACAAAACTGTAGTTCGTCCAATTATATCCTATGGTGCATAAACTCGGCCTGATACAACACGCACAAGAAGATTGTTAACAACAACGGAAATGAACACTCTCAAAGCTATCGCAGGCAAAACGCGTCGAGACAAGATAAGAAATACGGATATTCGAAATCAGTGTGGAACATGCGATATAATTAAGTTTGTAAAGAAAAGAAAGAAAGAATGGCTGAATCATGTCCAACGAGCAGAAGACAACAGAATAATTAAGATCGTTTGCCAGTCAAATCCACCTGGCAAAAGAAACCCAGGGAGACCCCTTAAACGATGGAGGGACAGCTGGCTTACTTCATCGTCTGAAGTAGAATCAAGAAGCGTGGAGAAAAACAGGCGCAAGCCTAATATAAAAGGAGAAGAAGAAATTAAAATACGTGGTCGTTCAGGTAAAATGTGTTGCAGCAACTGCTATCGGATGCAGTCAGAGGTAATTCCAGTTGGTTGTAAACTCAGGTGATAGTACTTTACGTCGACGGTTGCTCCAGTTGAATGTAACTCCACATCGGTGGCATTTCATATATTTGTCACAAAATTGTTACGGTCGGTAGAACACTAAATCGATTATAGTTCTAGCCAAAGGTAAATCCACATCGGTGGTAATGCAAAACGGTGCTAATGCAAGACGGTGGTAATCCAAAATTATTGTAATTAGCGTTACTAACTGGAAACTGGAAACATTCTCTTAACCCTTACATGGCTTGAAATTTAGAGCTGACAACACTGGTGGTAATTCCCATCGGTGGTAGTCCACATTCACCATCCACTGGGAATTTTCGAATTGCTCATAATCCATAAGGACCAGTTTTCTACGGCGGTTGTCGTTTTTACCCAAAATTTGTCGCCCCTAAAATTTTTGCGCTAGAAGTGATAGCTTCTTCTGCTTCATTACTAATACGGCTCCGCGAGGAACCTATTAGCATGACTTTCAATATCATTATTTCGTCGAACAGATTTTATTCTAAGTAACTTAACTACTGTTACGGCATTATCTGTTCGTACTGTACTGAGAAATGCACAATGTAAAATTGCGTAATAACGTCAAATAATGGCAATTCAATACACAGAAATATAAAAAGTTGACCGTGAGAAGGTGAACTTCTAGGCAAAATGCATAATATGTGCAGAATCCTTTATAGTAGAGCAAGGGTATTTTGTAAAAGAGCAAAGCTGTGTGCATAGCTGCTGACACAGAAAATACCAGCAAATGGCCCCAGAAAATTACTGAAATTCAATGGTCTCTAACTCGATTAATTGCAGGGCAAGAACTTACAAAAAAAGACAGACCTCTTTGTACGCGAATTCTGTTTTCCAACACGGAGCTTTTGGGAAATTTTCAAGCTGCCATTCGAGAGGCCTCGCCCGGCTGCTATTAACCTAATGGCGAAGGTGCTTGGATGCCGAGACAAATTTACCAATTTGAATAATGTAGAGTTCTGTCGAGGAGATTGGATTAGGTAAATCTAGAGACGCGTTACATGTCATCTAGGAAATTGATTTGGCAAAAACTCCAAATTCAACAGCTTTGGGTGCAACCGGTTCGCCACGACCAGCTAATCTTCCTCTGTAGTTTATTAATAAATATGCCTAGTGGCACTTTTATCCGGTGTTGCATAATGCCAATTACAAATCAAAATTATACGAGAAATGCAAATTATATTACATATTTACTTTTATCCATTTGACAGTAATTGCTTCACTTCTTTCTAAACACGATCATAAACTGGTTGCTGACGTCAACACATAAACTACGAATGGTATAGATCAGGGGTCGGCAACCTTTTTCGGACGGCGGGCCATTTTCAAAATAATTTTTTTTATGCGGGCCGCACATTCAAATGTAACTTAAATAGTGCTTTTATATCATATACGAGTATAAATATTATTAAAAATAAATATAGAAAAAAATTATTTTTTATTGACATGCTATAATAACAATAATGTTAGAGAACAAAAATTTTACAATTCTTAAAAGGGAAAAAAAAGAAAATACAATTCCAATTAAATATGTATAAATATGTAAATATAAAATATATAAATATAAAAAATATAAAATATTGTAGTGAAACGTCATACGGCTGTCAACATGAACGCACATATGAACATACAGTAGCAAACTGGCGAAATGAAAGAATTAGTGATGGGCCTATTCGGAATGAATAATCGGAAAGTTTCCGATTGTTCAAAAAATCGGAAGGTTCCTATTATTTCGGAACTTTTCGGAATTCGATTATTTTACTGTTCGGTGCACAAAATTCGGAACTTTCGGAATTCGATTATTTTACTATTCGGTACACAAAATGAGAAAACGAAATGCCAATTTGAACTGAACGGAATACGGAATGTTGTATTGACTCACTTGACTTCTATATGCTGGTTGGCGAATGTCGACGGGTCGCGCCGTGTGCGCACGTGTATGATACGTGAATGGCACTAATGGCAGTGGTATTTTGTAGATTAATTATTAGATAGTACACCTACAGATTTCAAATTCAAGTATTGTTTTATACTATCTATTATGTACTTTATGTGCTATTAAACTTTAAAATATCACTACCATTTTCCGAAAGTCTATTAACGTAACTACTGTAATAATTTGAAAAAATATTTTATTTCCTCATATCCCACTGTGCGACTCAAACTCATAAATTGTTTTTTAGGATACTGCATTGCTAACTAGCGTCTACATAGTTACAAACGTTTGGAACAATGTAAACGCTAGTTACCAATGCAGTATCCTAAAAAATCTTATACGATACACGACCGGTAGAATTCTTATGGCCTTGCCAAACATACAGGTCTCGCCCTACGGTTCGACCTGTAAAGTATTGGCGCGGCCATAAAAATGTTGCTACCGGTCTAATAACGTAAATAGCTATTACTGACCGTCCTACAAACCCAAACAATAGATGCCAACGCAGATAAGGGCTTACGGCGCGACGGCGAGTGCTCTCATCGTAAATTTGCACGCACTTCATCTTCCTTCCGCTTGTTGTTATTTCGCTCGTTTTCCCTTGCTTGCATTTACGGAATGTAAAATAATCGGATGATATTCCGATTTTATAAACATTCCGAAATGGAAAATTCCGATTATTGAAATCATCCGATTATGCCCATCACTAGAAAGAATGTTACACTTGCTAAGCGAGACGTCGTATTCGCTGGGGAGTGGGGATTAAACTTGCGCAGTAAAATAGGTTTCCCATTATGCTTCTGTTTGTCGCGCATTTTTGTCACCGGCCACATTTCGGCACGCTTACGCTCTAAGTTTGTTGATTTTTTCTAAAGTTATATTGGTGCTTTGGCGGGCCGTGCAAAAAGTTGCAAAGGGCCGCATGCGGCCCGCGGGCCGCAGGTTGCCGACCCCTGGTATAGATCTATAGATTATTGCATTTCATCTTCTTATATAATCCGTAATGTTCTATAGTCCAGAGATATATTTATTGAGAATCAGGTTCTGCAACAAAGAACTGCGCTAACATATCAGAATTTCACTGAACATTGGCTCAGCTGTAGTAATTCTTTTTGTAGAATAAAATACGTTGTGATAAAGACAAAAGATGTGTTCGAATATTTAATTTATATTGATACTCAACGTACAAGCATCACAAATTTAAAATAAGGTGTCAAATGAATCAACAGCAAACAGCTAAATTAAAATTTAAAGATCATTGAAAACAAGTTGAATTTATAATCTCCTGAAATTGAGCAAAATTGGCATCTCCCTAGTAGTTACAGCTTACAGTAAAATACTTTATGTACATTAGTTCAAGTGCTATTGCAATTCACAACAAACGAGAATGATTATTTTCAAAAGCAGCCTCAGACAATACCAACGATATTTAACTATAAAAACGGAATGCTCAATCACGACGAATTTTATGGGTTATCCTTACATCAATAGCACTCTTATGCCAATCTTCAACCTCCTTTCTTGCTCGAGAGCCCCGGCATCCAAACAGGTCGCACGTTAAGATCAATTTCTGATAATGACGAATCCGCAGTCCTACATTTTCCCTTGAAACCCACAATCGTGTCATTTATCACGCCATTTGCGAGCGTTTACAGGCAACGTGTCCTAGGTACAAAACACACAGCATGGGTCATCGCTATCGCCATTCTGTCAACATTTACATAGGACACTTCGAAGGGCATTCTGAAGAATATCGATGCGTGTTCAAATAAATGCTGATGCCGACAAATCTGTATGACTGGGGGTGGCGCATCTGCCTTCCCAACAGATTCTTCCTGGAGATATTTGCTTTGGAGCAGCTACGAGGGTTGTATAGTATATATTGTCCTGTACTGAGATCCAGTTGTGCTCTAAGCTTTAAAAATAAAATAGAGACGATAAACTAATAACGATTTTCTCTATTAAACAATATTTTAAAATAGGAAATAAACAGAAATCCCTTTATGCTACCAGAAGAGCAGAAGAAAGAAACGGATGGACAAACACTTTAAACCCAGCATTGGGAAAGAACTATGGGACGACACTTCAGAGATTCGTAGTATCTGCATTGAATAATTTATTTTTCTGATTATAAATAGAAGTGGTGAAGCTACGTTACATCTACCGTTAGATAAGAAAGTCACGTTGAAGTATTCATTTCGGATCGATATTCACCTACCGGACATAGGACCCCTACAGTACGAAGAGTTCGACATGTGCACGATTTTGTTCAGCTAGGTCCTGTTTTGTCGCAACATGAACGCTTGTGTTTCTTCCGAGTTGTCATTGTTTCTCGAGGTGTGAAAACAGAAAAGGTTAGCTACCCTCGTGGTGCTACTAACTAACAACCATCGAGCAATCCGTGGAGCTACGATGTTGGAAGCAAATATGAGGGCCACACCCCAGGATTTTCGTTAGTTGCAACTTTGAACAAGTTGAAATAGGCAGAGCTGTGGTAAGAAGCGGTTTCACTTACGAAATTGTAGTGTAACATTGTTTTTCGCTACAGTTATTTTGGTATTTCCTGCGGGAACTACTGCAGAAATTTTGGAACGCGAGCTGGCTTTGAGGTGATGCAGGGCAAGTATTTTCGGCTGTGATTAGGCCAGTACACGGTATATTCAATTCTATATATGTTCTTATCAGTAGCAACATACACTAATTCAATTTAATGGTAGTAGGATTTTGTATCTGCCTTTGGTGATTAAGTTTGGCTACCGTTACGACGTGGACATTGGTGCAGTTTATTCGATTTTTATTGTATTTGCATAAGTTTTAAATTCTACAAATTCCGGCTTCACTGTTTCAAGTTGTATAAATCCAGGTTTCATCTTGTAAAAGTATAGTTGTTTAATCAAGTTCGTTAGCGTATTTAACACGTTAGGAGTGACTCCTGTGGTGGGGAAAACGTTTTATACTGTTTAAAGCTGGTTTATACTTGAGATAAATTAAACCGCTGATTGGCTAGCCTAATTTTTACACTGGTACCCAAACAGTTTTGGAACTTGTATGTATAATCGATAACCTCGTTTTACCTTGCTGGTGCTTTACGTGCTTGCATCTGGCGGTACAAAAACTTAATAATTTAATTTGATTGGCAGCAATCTGTTGGTATAATTTTTGATTTAGTGCAGGAAAAAATCTATGAAGGCGCTTGGATGAGATACATACTTATAAAGGAATTTACAATTAATTTGGGGAGAAGTGTAGAACAGATTCGGTCAGGGAAAACTTTGTTTTAAATTCGTTTAAAGAAAATTGCATTAATGTTTGAGGCCCCTCAGCAGTAATTTAATACAGTACAATTTAATAAGCCACGTATTACGTTACTATAGCCTTTAAGTATGCATAGTTCCATGATTTGTACCTATGTTTGTGTTAGTTATCGGTTCTTATACACTTAAATACTTATAGTTATTTGTTAATACCAATCATTACATATCGTTGTATATTACATTTGATATTACTCAAATTGTATTAACTATTAGATTATTACTATATGATACACGTTACTCTTTCAGCAAGAGTAGGTCTTAATCAAACAGAGCAAACGTAGAAAAGAGAATATTACAATTTGGGACGTAAAAATAGAAAACATCAACTTATACCTACCTTGGACAAACAAAAACAGTTGGCAAGGGTAGGCAACATAAGCGAAAATAAAAAATGTAATTACTACGCAGGAGGCGGCATTATATAATCAATGTATATCTGCCAGCAGTAACATATGGGAGAGGTCTAGGTTTCTCAAAGGAAATAATAAGTTGAATATAAGGGACCACCAGAAAACCATGAAACGATAAGACCACAAACTAGTTGATGTTAAAACGATAGTTTCTTTGTGGCAATGAGCAGGGTATGTGGCTGGAGAAATAGATAAATGGGGCGAAAATATGATATGCAGTTTTTTTTTTAATTTTCTATTTGTTGTTCATTTAATAGAATGTTACCTTTAATTTTAAAGTTTAATTATATGTTTATAAGTGTATTTTTTATTTGAAATAAATCTCGTTGTTTGACTATAGGTAAATATTTAAGGGTTTGGAGGAGTGTTGTAAAAAAGTCTATGTGGGCCGCTTTTACAAAAACCGTCCTGGGCCGTTTGAAACTTGCCCATCCGCCCCTGACTATTACTATATGATACACGTTACTCTTTGGGTTTCGTTTTAATTTAGCTTCGTTTGAGCCACTTAGTGGTTTGCCGTCCCAAGAATCCAGGGGTGAATGTGCCACATAGAATACTTAGCGCCCTTTAATTTATTTCAGCACCTAAAATAAATCGAACTCTACCTATTCTTTCGAGTTAGTCGGTGGCATGTTTACCGTTTGATATCAGTGAACAAACCCGTAACAACACCAAATATTCCTCATTGCCCATCTTGCAAGCAAAATTTAATTTCTAATTAACATCAGAAGACGACCTTTAAGTGCACTACCATCAACAGCTCATCTAACGATGACTTCTTCCTATCCAAAGCAAGCACACGTCTGGATTTTGAAGGGTGGAGTAGCAAATTATTGATAAACATTAACAACCCTCAACTGCTACATCAAGGACAATGAATGAGGCTCTCGCGAAGCCCGGTCTGCGAATAAAATTTACGAAGCTGGGCGCTCACTCGTATTAGCATGGACCGAGTGGATGAACCTGGCCAAGAATCATAATTACTAGATGAGTTCTGCGCCTCGAACAGAGCAAGCTCCACAAAAAGTCCTATGATTAATAGCCCTACAGTTTGCAGCGCCGTTTTAAACTTTTCTAGGGGATTACGACTCTGTGAGCTGCAGTAGAAACGAAGTTTTAACCCCCAAGATTATGAACTACTGTCCTCGGCTAAGGGATTAGGCATGAAGTAATGTTCTACAGTTCACCAAGAATAAAACTAAACGGAATTCTTTGTCCAAGCTGGACACACAAGACATAAATTATATTAATCTAAATGGACTGAATTTTCCATAACAACAACCTTACGAATATTAATTTTTTTTATTAGGATACATTAACATTTCAATCGTCTAAACGAAGATGTTATGGAAAAGAGGTAAGCCCAAAAGAAATCCCCTGGCACACTTCTGCGTCAAGTAGGAATCGCCATTGCTACCTTGTGTTGGAAGAAATAAGTCAGAGGCAATTACTATGCTTCTTTCTTATTTGAAAACAATGGAAAGACAGATACATGATACATATTCAATAACTATACAAGAGAAAGAACTTCATGAGGAGCATTTACTATATAAAGAGGGCTTTATGGCAACACTTACAAAGCACAAGCTTCCTTCTTTGGCTTATTTGGAAACTGCAATCCTGACAGTGCATCGACTGGAACCAACTGCACCCTGCTGCTTTTTTTTTAATTCAAAAGAAGGCCCCACCATCGCATTGGTACAATCAGATGCAAACACCTCCTCAGCTCGGACAAAGCTGTAAAATTAATGCCGCCGAAATTAAATTCCTCCGAAGCTCAAAAAGCCCACCGTGGCCACATTTTCGCAGTCCGCATGCAACAATAAAGGCTTAGCAGCACACGGTTAATGAAAATCGAGATATATGTGCGGTCGCGCGCTGGCCTATATGTTTCGAATATGGGACAATAATTTCGAAGCCTCCCGTCTACAGTCGCAGTTGAGGTTTAAATATCCCATAAATTACGGAGGCGCAGAGGGGCACCTATCCGCGCTGCCCTTTTATGACTCTTTTAATTGAACCCTGCGCGACCATAAATCCGCGCGAGAATTTATCCGCGAACTTGTACATAATAATTTAAATGGCAACATGGGCTTTATTAGCAGCAGCGGTCGCGGCAGGGTCCGGCAGTAATTGCGTCCTAAATTATGTGGTGTCAAAGGCAGGATTAGGCACCACTGTCCGGTTAGCGCCATTTTCAGAAACTCGCCTGAAAATATTGGTTTAAATGTTGGAAGGCGCACATGAATTCAGTGCCGTCTTTTATATGATTAAGGCCCCGGGCCCAAGGTAATGAAGGGGCCCTTCTAGAAAGGAAGTAACTCAATACAATACAATATATATTTTTATCTACGACCACTACTAAAAGTAGGCCTTTTAACGCTAGCTTGTTTCACTAAAAGTGACGTTTTATAGTTTAGCGTGGTTATAGAAATCAGCTGTTTACTTTTAACCCATGTGCTAAAAGTGAAGTGAGGTTACAAAACTACAATTTCGAACTGGAAGTGAAGTTGTAAAGTTATTCTAGTTACTTCTTGCTTTACAGGTAAAGTGTTTTTGAAATAATTAACGCGTTATGTAATAAATACAGTCAGACGTGGAGTATTAATAATTACATTCTGTAACTGACCTTTCAGTACTGGCTTCGCAAACATTCGCCCGCGCGGCATGGGCTACTGTTTATTATGACATAAATTAGAAGTGTCGTAGATGCAAACCTTTGTTAAATCGATATTATAGATTAATAACGGTAAAATTAAGGTCGTAGATAAAATATTGTATGCAACGCATGCTAAAAGTAGTTTATGCACGAGACATGTTATGAAACTCAGCCTTCGGCTTCGTTTCATGATTTTCATGTCTCGCGCATAAACGTTGACTTTTAGCACTTGTTGCATAAATAGCTATTAATATACCTGCTTTTATTTTTATACAACTATGTACTGAAACGAAATTAAAATTCTAATAAAATGTATACCGTCTGTTCTATAAAAAAGGCCCCGCCTTCTAGCTACTTTATTATTTATTTTAGACCCAATAAACCTTATATCAAATCAAATGGCACATAAAAACCTACATTTTAACACTATCAAAAAAATTTTATCTTCAATTGTTTCAGAGTGGTGACGTCACGTGCAATTTTTTTAAATGACACTATATATTTTTTGACATTTTCTGGTAGAGGTTTTTTTTCTCTTTTCAACAATATAAATATTTTATGCCCTTACATAAGAAAATTTTCGAGAAAAATTAAAAAACTTTTTTATAGGTGGGAGGCCACCATACAAAACTATAAACAAAAGTGTAACTCAGAAAAACAAAACAATAAACACTTTAGATTATTCTGAAATCTGACAGTTAAAGCGTTTGGCTACTATTTGTTTTGTTTTTCTGAGTTACACTTTTGTTTACAGTTTTGTATCATGGCCTCCCACTGTGAAAAAGTTTTGTAATTTTTCACGAAATTTTTTTTATGCAAGTGCATGAAGTATTTATATTGTTAGAAAGAGAAAAAAAACCTGTACCAGAAAATGTCAAAAAATATATACCGTGTCATTTAAAAAAATTGCACGTGACGTCACCACTCTGAAACAATTGAAGATAAAATTTTTTTGATAGTGTTAAAATGTAGGTTTTTATGTGCCATTTGATTTGATATAAGGTTTATTGGGTCTAAAATAAATAATAAAGTAGCTAGAAGGCGGGGCCTTTTTTTATAGAACAGACTGTATAAACACAATAGAACATAAGAATCCTAAAAATTAAGAAATATGTCATAATTATTGCTACACAATAATAAAAGATTTTTTTCTCGATTTGGTATGGGCAAAGTCCTGCATTATATCTTCAAAATTTAAATTCAACAATATGTCGCTTTCTATGCACATTAATGATAAAAGAGTTTAGCCTCTCTTGTAGCACAGTACTGCAAAGTTCGTTTTTTATCCTGCTTAACTTCGAAAATGAACGTTCTCCACTGCAATTAGTGATCATTAATGAATAATGACATGAAAATTCTAAGTGATAACGCAACGTTAGGAAATGTTTCTTCTAATTTATCAGTTCTTAAAATGTTAAACAGTAGCGAGTTATCAATTTGTTTAGTTTTATATACATCGTTAGTTCCTAAATACAGCGCTAAATGAATACATTCCGTTTCTAATTCTTCTCCATTTATAGCAAGGTGATAATATTCAGCAAACTTTTTACGTGCAACACATTTGGACTAATGGTTCTTAGTTGATAAACAGCCACACCGATTGTTTACTTTGATATATGCAGCAGATCTCTGCTGTAGTTAAGTTATCGATGAGTCGATAATTGGGATAAACACTTCCACTTTAAATTTATCAAATGAATACACAACTTTAATTTTTATTTTTTTACAAAATATTTAATGAATTACAGAATTATTAGTTGATCAATGCGCTTGTCGGGGGCCCCAAAAAATTGGGGGCCCCGGGCCCGGGCCCGCCTGGCCCGTGCCTAAAGACTGCACTGCATGAATTGCTATAAAGAAGGTATGATATAAATAGAACACCTTTGAGTTGTTGCGACTGCGATCAACGCAACCAACGGAACGGAACCTTCCACAAGTTTCTTGAAGGTTCAAGAAGGTCGTCAGTCTAGGAACAGGCTATATGTAGGACAACGTGCTTCTGCGAGTACGAAGTAATTACGAAAATACTTTAAGAACACATTGCTCAACTTACAAACAATAGGCACTGTGGGAGAAAAAGTAATGACACAATAAATAAAAATAATTTTATATATTAGATATGAGCACTGGGTACAGATATTCAAGATAATTTCAGAAGTACAAGCTACAACACTGCAGATTGTTACACGTAAGCCCCCGTTTACGAGTTGCAACAAGCCTAAAGGTTGCTCGATGATTTTTTTTCAATACCTGTACTACATTTTGCTTCACAAGAAACGAAACAATATGAGATCTGATAAGGCTATAATAAATACACCAAGATAAATACAAATCTCGTCGGGCATAGCCCCAAGGCCGGGGACCGTAATAATTCAGTCTAAAACTACCTAACGCGTGACGTCACGTCAGCCACCGATTTCCACACAGCGCACTCCAGACCGAAATACGCTTGAAAATTTAGATCCTTTAAGCGGTCATCCTTAAACTATTCCAAGCACATGCAGTTAACTACATATTCAAAATGGGCGGTACTGTACACATGCATTATTAAAACAATAACGTAGATGTACTTAACTTAATGCAGTAAAACTTAACGAGCTTGCGCGAGAATTTCGGACGCAGCAAAGCAAAGATTTCGGTTGAACCCGTGGAATCGGTGAAACTGAAAGATAGCTGTAGCCCAAAAAGCGACAGACAGCGTCAAAGACAGGCTCAAGATGATGCAATGAAGGGCGAAATCCAAAGCGTTGCTTGCGAGGTGTAATACAAAATCGAAAATTAAATTCTCGGATACTCCAACAAGACGTGAACAGTACTTCAAAGTAAACTTACGCTTGGGAAGCTTACGTATCCGACGAAAAAAGCCAAAGAGACCAAAAAACCGTAAAATTCTCATCACATCGCACGAATGTTTCTTGGCGTGAAGAAATTTAACGCATATACTCTTTCCGCGAGCATAAAACCAGTGGCGGCGGCGATCTTTCAAACCGACATAACAAGATAATACTTCGGGAGACCAAGAAAAAAATAGGAGTACGCCAAGGTGACAACATATCATGACAAATACGAAAGTAAGAACTAACACGCGTGCTGGAAGATAAAACTATAATTTCAACAAGAGTGGGTTTTAAGCAAACACAGCAAACGTAGAAAAAAGAATATTACAGTTTGGGACGTAAAAATAGAAAACATCAACTACACCTACCTTGGACAGACAAAAACAGTTGGCAAGAGTACGCAACATACGCGAAAATGAAAAATGTAATAACTACGCAGGAGGCGGCATTATATAACCAATGTATAACTGCCAGCAGTGACATATGGGAGAGGTCTAGGTTTCTCAAAGGAAATAATAAGTTGAATATAAGGAACCACCAGAAAACCATGAAACGATAAGACCAAAAGCTAGTAGATGTTAAAAATAGTTTCGTTGTGGCAATGAGCACGGTATGTGACTCGAGAAATAGATAAATGGGGCGAAAATGTGACTCGGTAGAGATCATTAACAAAAAGTGCAATTGAAAGACCACACACGAAATAGATGAACAACATCGAAGAGATAGCAGAACAAAATCGGGTTGCTCTATAGTCAAATGACAGAGATGCGTAAGATGCTGCAACAATATCGTTTTTCCAAACAAGGCGATTGTAATGGAAGTCTTTTATATTTAAGAAATGAGAACATCTCAAATTGGGAAAATAGTAATATCCGCTTTCACACGTCGCAAGGTCGTAATTACACAAACGAACTAAGTGAGCATACATGTGGCCCAGGGTTAAAGAAAATATTGTAATTGGTCCCTAAACCGAGGCAGAAGGCGATGTGGCACATAACATGAAAGATTTCAGAACGTTTCAATTATTGCCATTGCTCGATCAAGGTAACAAAGCCAAAAATTCTCACGGGTGGCTTCAGTGGCACATGGGCGGGGTTTCATTCCGAAAGCGTGTTGTTTCCCCCTTAAGGTCAAGTCAGTAGACAAGCTATTGTTTCAAGGGAAACAAGACATTCACCTTTCCCATAAGGAGAAGAGTTCAAAACTTGTGTCCGTTAGGCGAACGCTTGCGTAAAATCACACTTAAGAACAGTATCAGTTTAATTACTAATTCAAGAGACATAAATATTGCATTTATGTAGAACAGGTGACAACATGCAGGAATTACACACAGTAAAGGGGCCATTCTTAGCGCAATGGAGGGGTTAACAATACCCACATGAAGGCAAGACTGATCTTCAGCTTGACTAGATGTAGCTTGTAGCCCCACCTCTAGGAAAGTAACCTGGGCTACTAAAATACTATACCCGGTGATAGACCACGGGAAAGGTAGCCTGGTTGATGAAATGGGGTAACGTGGGCGGACGAAAGGTGGTAATTTGGTCACAGTCGGGGAGAAACCCAAAGTCAAGCGAAAGAGGTCGGGCAATGCGCACTGGTTCAACAAAAATCGATTCTCGGAGTCCGACGGTAACTTAACGAATGATAAAAGAAACTTCATGGCCTTAAGCACTGCAGAAACTGTAATTATCCAGTAATAAACCGAAACGTCTTCTCGACAAAAATATTACTTCTACAGCCGCACCGGCCTACAACCCACTCTCGATCTTTCTTCAGGTCCAATACGACAGTAACAGACCCAATCACGCCAGCCGCCTTCCTGCTTGGCATCGAGTTCGAGACTGAAGGGTGGAGATGTGGAGAGCTACTTGCTTCGTGTTCCGTGTTCAAAATCAAAAACTAGGATGGTCATCAATAACTATAAAGAAAATGAGTTCATGAAACAAGAAAATACTGTAAGGAGCTGGGTTAGATTGAAGAAACCAGTTGTGCATAGTTGCATATTAGATCCGAGAAATGAGTGTATGTTAGAACGGGATAAACCAACAAAAACAAAACTCATTGGCTCTTTCAATGATACCACGCAAAATAAAATTCAAAATTGGTTGAAATCCATCGTGAAAAAGTAGGGTCACTAAATCATTGGTAAGTATTTTTTTTCACTTATGCTATCTTTTGCCAGCCCACCAGTTCAAGCTATATCTGTTTGTGAGAGGGTCAAAGTTGCATTTTACATTCGGTTGGCTCTGCTACTAAAATTCTCCACGACCCGCCAGTGTCAACAAGACACTTCAGCATTAGCACAAAGGTAGCCTGCCTCATCCTGAAGTTCGTGTCGAGTTTGCTTATTAGAATAATTTAATCAAGAAGGCCATTAAAAGCGGTTAGGGCAGTAATAATAAGCAAACCGCACACGGCACCAAGAGGCAGTTTAAGGACTTCCAAACTTCCGGATATCGCAGTCTGGAGTACTAAATAGCCACCTGCGAAGGGTTCACAAATTCAAGAGTTAGTTCTACCCCTTCAAATCAAATCCTACAGTCATATCCTTCTACACTTCAACAAAAACGTGCCAATTTTTTGCATCACGTTTTGCTTGATGACCCGCCAACCCTTGTCTAATGCAAAATGTCAGAAACAATTACAGAGACAGCTTCTAAAAATAAAGCGTCGATGGGCAGTGCTGTGCTTAATGCAGTTATTGAAGAGTAAGTGGCTTCGGAATGGAAGCTAATTTCTTTCTGCTGGTCTGACTTGAAAATTTGCGGCAATGAAAATCGCAGTTTTTATCGTAGAAAATATAGTGCCACTTATGTGTATTTAAAGTCGACAATCGGAGTAAGTGACAATACTAAACGCATGCAGCTACTAAATCATTCTGACGACGGATGCTCTTGTTAACTCATAACAAAATTATAAGAATTGCACTAAATTGATACAAATGGCATATCGTTTCCAAGTCTGAATCACAACGTGCAATTTTAATAACATGATGTATGGCCTGCTTGTGTCCCTTAATTGATAAAAATGGTGAAAACAAGCACGTAGTTTGCATGCTGCTAGGCTATTTGGTAATTAGAACTTAATTCAAAGTTTATTTTATTAGCTTCACTACTTTAACTTGATTCGAATAGTGTGAGAAGTAATTACTCTAATTTTTTTTAAAACAATTTTTCTGGATCAGCCAAAATTGAATGCGCTGGGCTTATAGGCTTAACAAAACGTACAAAGGGCGAGGGTGTCCTTTGCTATCATTTCCTCCGCCTTACACGCGATAAACTGCTAATCATGAAGGGCCATTAAATCGACAATCCTGTCCATTTGCTTTATTGTCGTCACTTTAATCAAGATTTCGGTCACAGCAAACACACTTCTTTATTTCCTCCTCTCAGAGCCCTCGCTGTTGTTATCGTTAAATCTAATGGGCGATTTCATACAGTCCTACAGCACTGTTTACATGTAGAGGACGTAATAACGTAAAACTATATTTATTGTGAACCTATACCAACGTATAATTAGTTGAATCTAATTTATACTTTGTACCGATAAGTACTTGTAATAGAATGTCAACCTCGTTTACATTTGTTTCCAACTGTTGAAATTTTCACACTGATGCAACGCTAAACTTATTTAGGGGTAAGCCAACAATATGTAAGTCAATTTAAATGAAAGAATTGATATGGTCTATTCAATTTCCGAAAAATTCAGTTAGAAACTATCAGTTAATCTTACTAAACATCCAGGATGACCATACAATAAGCATCAGCGTACAGCACATCTGTTTGAAGCAACTAAGAAGCCTCTAATATCCCTCGAGCTTAGTCTGGCTTCCACCACAATATCAGTTACGCATTCATCGCCTCATAAAATGAAAAATAAGCTGCGAAGCAGCCAGGAATTTCGGACTGATTACCTACAACAAAAGCGTTTTTGTTTTCCCATTAAAGTACACCTCCACGCCGAGGGCCATCGATCCGCTCCGGTTCTACACAGGTTTTCAATTTTATCCCTCTGGAAGCTTATTTAGTCAGCATTACGCTTTGCGCGAACAACTTTCGAGAAGCTAAGAGGTATAATATTGCTGGGGTTTCGTGGTTTCCTCTGCGGGCGTAACATTTTCAGGCATTTTATCAAGCTGGCTGCCCAACAGCGCAAGGAAATTCCTGAAAAATTATTTTAGAAACAGCTATCGTCAACATGCAGGAAGTTCTAAACTGAAATCCAACATAGTACTTAATTTGCAACTCGTGTTGCACTTTTAATAACATCCCCTCGACTGATTCAGTTTGACATCGACAAGTTTCATGAGCAGATTCATTTAGTAAAAGTTGTAAATCGTGTTTTGCTTTTCTAACGGTGCGTAACACTTGTACCTTCTGCGATTGATTTCGTTTTAACGGTGAATAATTCTCGATGTGCATTCTGAAATGGAAGCTACACCTACCTCGTCCCACAAAAGCAACCATGACATGCGTAAGCTTACAACGCAAAAGGGGGCCAGAAATACAAACTACATGCAGCCGTGCCTCAAAGCTGCTTTTTTAGAAATACAGATGGTATGTATGTGTTAATTTTTATACTGTACGGTGCTAGTTTGGAATAAACAGTTATTTAAGGAAACTTGCAGCGATGAATTGTAAAAATGGCAATATATATAGATATTATCTTCAGTTTTATATCGAATGCTAGTATAGTATCGATATATTCTTCTTCTTTAGCCTTCACTGTTGGTCATAGACCTCCCCTATCCTTTTGCAGGCATCTCTGTCTCTAGTTTGGTAGCACCAGTTTAATGTCGCCTAGCGTTTTTGCGGGCTCTCGAGGCTTCTGTTCGTTGTTCGTGATCGCAACCGTGTCTGTTTTGCTTCCTAGATGTCCTACCCAACTCCATTACAGTCTAACTGTACGCTAGATGACGTCGGTTACACCATTACTTTATCTATTTTTTGCATTTGTCAATCTATCCATCGGGATTATACCTAACCTCTTCCACTCTTTGAATTGGTCTTAGTTTCTCTTGAGTTTTTTTAGTAAATTCTAGTAGTTTCCATACTCGTTAGAAATACAGGTGTATCTTTGTTCTTAAGGATGTCCCCTGGACGACCAAAGGCTGCCCAGCCATACTTTACGCTTCTGATATTTCAGAGATTTTGTCTTTCCCATATTAACGTCCAGTTCTTTTAGCATGTCTTCAGGTTCGTTCTCATCTAGTTATCAGGATGTCATAGTTTAAAAATTTCCTATCTTGATTCCTCCCTGCCGCACCCCTTCTTTTATAGAGAGCTCGTTCGTTTTTCTATCCTCATCTAGTTTTACGTGTTCAGTTCTATATAACCTGACTCCATTCCAGCGTTTCGTAGCGCCCAGATTTCCAGCTAGCCTCTAATGTATGAACAAGCAGCGTCAGAGGGGAATGTTGACTAACGTAAATAACAGAATACTACACACAAAAGTAATAACCGTGCACCAATTTTATAGAAGGAACAACACTAATACTCGTAGAACAATAGAAGAAGAAATCAGAAACAGAATATGTAAAGCAAACACACTGCATTACGAAATACACATAGATAATACTGACACAAGTAAAGAAGAAACAAATATTCTTCTACAAAATAATACGCACAAACGTCCATCAAGAGTAACGCCACCCAAAATAATCTATAAAGACTACTGCGTAGTAGACCGAAAAAGGGAACAAAGAAGGCATAAAGGAAGACAGTAAGTGGTAAGTGGCATAAAAAACAAACGAAGTAGTAGATCACATGAAAGATGCCCCAAGAAGAAATTAAAGACCAAAAAGACGAATAAGAGATTAACTCTAAGTCTGCTGAGAGAATAATATCAACAATTCAATATGTAGAAGAAGACAAACACCAAAAGAATTCACGGAGCACGGTGAGAACGCAGTAGAGTTGCAGGGAATGGTTGACCACAGCAGATAAAAGTCGCAAGCACAAGAAATAGATCAAGACAAAAATAACTGATAAAGGAAAGAGAAAGGAAATACTTTAAATAAGGAAGTTACCCATTTGGCCTTTTAGAGACTGATTAACAAAATGTAAGAAGGGCCTGAAAACATCATATACAACATAGAACACCCTCTGTAACAGGAACTTGGCCTTACTCGCCTGAGTGTATTTGCAGAAACTTTTTAATATACAGCCGATTTGTACATGTTTGTTATTAGATGTTACTAATTACTAGATTTAGGAAAGTGTGGAGCTCAAGTACACGTTGATGTTTTGGTGCAGACCTCGCGATACCAGGAAAGAACACGAGTGGATCAGCAGAAAGGCAGCAAGAGTGCTTTGAACTGTCGTAGACACCAGTGCACGACAGGTGCCTTTAGTTTTCAGGATGTGGTCCTTCGGTTAATAGTGTGTGTTTCTGCGTGTCGGAGGAATTCCTAGACAACAAAAGCATCGTAATAGGGACATGTCTACATTGTTAGTTGACGACCCATCGGTTCGGTAAGCCGACAAAGAAGGTTTTTACGTTCTCAAGTGGAGTAATACTAAATTCAACAATCGCCAGTTATTTTTGAAATATTTTCTTTCGGTTTTAGACACCGCTGCACGAGAGTTTGCTATGACTGTGTTTATTGGTGTTTTTGAGAATTATGTTGTTTTCACTGTATTCACAAATAAGCCAAACCTCTCTATGTTGCACTATGTTATCTACTATTTTTTGCAGATCACATGAAGTGCTTGCTAATATGGCCGTATTCATGAGTCTGGAGCTGTGTTGATCCTAGAACTGGCATTTAAGCGTAATTTTCTATTATTCTGTGCGTCTTTTAAAACACAACTGCATAGTAGACTGTCAGCATAAAGGTGTGATAGAAAAAGTGTCGCGGCTTAATACTTAATCATAGTAGCAGTCAGTATTACTTTTTTATATTATATACGAACAATATATATATCGTGCAAGGCAAGTCACATGGCAAAAGAAAAAACGTGCGGTAGATCACTTACCCGCTGGATAGACACGGTAACAAAGCCCGAAGCTAAATATTAACTTCGAGCAGGCAGTTCGCACCGCATATAATTGATAGAGCTATAACATTTACAGCTTAGGTACGAGTCTAGGGTCAACCTCTAGGTGCATTACAACAAATACTTTCCCTAGTTACGAACTGAGGTAAACAAGAAAAAATAGGTCTCACCACTGTTGGGCTAGCTGGCAATAGACAAGCCCAAAATTAATAAAAACGCAGCCTACCTGTTATAGCACTGCGTTGCAGTCAATGACAACAAAACCAGCAATTATGCATAATCGATACCGGAAAATAATACAAAGTGGTAGTAAACCTGTAAACTTGAAGCAGTTTAGAGTTCAACTATTTGCTAATAATAGATGTAACTGAAAATTCTCGAATGGTTAGAAAAACGGGTGGTAAATGAATAGAACCTATGGTGACGTCCACGAGTTAGGTATGGGCATTACGAAAACTTAGATATGTAATAGAGAGTAAACAATGCATTTGCTATTGTTTTCGTCCAAGACAGAAGTGAAAGATATCAAATCTGCAATGATAAGGTCGTTACAACTTCTTTTAGGACTGCCTAAATGACGATCTCGAAGAAAAGTTTGTTAAAATGCTTATAACTAAGAAGAAACTGAAGGCCTAAACACTATGACAAGAAGTGCAAGAACTAATCTACTTGGGCATTAAAAAAAAAGGTTATCAAACTGGCCGATAACATGTGCTTGTTTTATTACTAAGTGAAATTTAAACTTCACGCCAGATATAGGAAAAAAATACCCTTAACTTTGATTGAGATACGGACGTTATGTCCTCTTGTATAAACGGGTACTTCCAATCCCAACTTTTGGCACAATAATAACGCTCAAGATTAAATGTTCAACCATTCAGGTAGTACCCAAACACGCGGAGAGACGTTGGCTTAAAATTCAATTTAATGGCGCAAACAATGATGTCGAGCGGTCTTGTTGCAACGTCTTGCAACATCCATTCGGTTGGAGGGCGTAGGAAATTGTTTATCGATTGTTAACACAATTCCCGTGCATCGCCTACTTGCAAGCCAAACAATGAGCTTACCCACTTTCGGCATGCGGGTGTAATTACGAGATCGTGATGTGCAACGCTCATACGCCGAGAGCACGCTCAATCGATGCACGCTACTTGGGAATCACAGAGCAATCCAAAACTTAACTGGGTTTTGTTAACTCTCAAGTTAGCAACAGATAAGTTGGGGTTACTTAGGCAGCGCGGAGAATTATAAGGAATTCCGTTTGAGGGCTCGCAATTATCCCCGCGGGAGATACCGTGCTGCAGGTTAAATTATACACACCGAGAGCTGTGTATATGCGATATAGATAACGCGAGTTTGCATTATTCTAACCATTAACTACTACGGTAAATTTCTGGTAATTTTCAAAAATCCCACCAGAAATTCAGAATGAATTTCTCTTTAGAGAGAAGTATTTTCTCGCATTCCGTTTTTTAAGTGGTAGGCCGTAGAGCTGGTCAGAGTGCATCCTTGAAGCCGCCGAAGTCACGCGAGAGGCTTCTTTGGACAACCCCCACAGGAAACGTAAGAATCCGTTTACAAATTCTGGAAAATACTTCATAGCGAGTTTTTACACAACAGCTGCCCCATTTATTCCACCTTCAAAGGGTTCCTCAGTTTCTATTTTCGGGACTTTGGCATGCGCATCTAATTTTGCAAACAGTAAACGAAAGAAAATCTATCTATGGGTGAAGTATGTTTTTTACGTTTTATAACAACGCAGATAAAATCTGCACCACCACAAGTTCATATTTTGGATAAACGTATGGATCGGCTATTTTTGACAAACTCGTACAGGAACTTTTGGTTTTTCAAATCAATGAAGAAGGTTTTTCATGTTGTGTGTAGCGTCAGTCATTTCTGCATAACAAGGCTTGTTTGGCGCGCAAATAGATGATCCAACTCCACACCCACTCATCATGTCACTCAACGTGTCACGTGACGGTCTATTTATATCCTTTCCTGCACTATAAATGCTTTATTATAGGGTGCTGTTCTAGATCCTACTAAAGGCACAACCCCTCTTCTAAAATTTGAAATATAACTAGGCTCAGGGATATCGGAAAAAGAATTGTGGACCTGTACCTACATACCAGATATGTTTTGAAAAACTAACACTAACGCTATGATAGTAGATATGTATCAGATTCACAGCTAGCTAATATTATAGAATAACTGATTTACAGTAATTCCCTTCTGCTCCTTCTTAACAGTTTTTTCATCCTATGATGTAGATCTTTTTAACATTTTGTATCCCCTTAAGTCGACGAGTTTGTGAGTGGGTACTTACGCCATTGTATCCCAACATCGCCAAATATAGGATGTAGGATTAAATGAATCTAATTTGTGTTTCAGTTCAGATTTCACAACAACTTACAGATTGAAAGATAACCAGAACGATAGAATCGTGTTTGAAAAATGCCTACACTTGCTAAAAAGGACACCTCCCTTCTATAGGGGTCATGTCCATCAGCCTAGAGCAATATTTCAGGGCTCGTATTCGAGCGCTTTCAAAATCGTTCAAAGGGCGCGTTTAAACTCCCTATTTTCGCATTCACACTTCGCCCGAGAGCGGCAGGTCGTCGAGCTGCTAATCTACTTTCCTGGTACATTTGTGCTACTATCCTATCCATCAATTCACGTTCGGGAGGATTATCTGTTGCTTGGTTCGCGTCGCTGCACGCACGTCTGCTCGTCCGATTCGCCACCAGATCGAAGCTTCCTGTCAATGCACTTTTCTTCATTATGCACGTTCCGTCCTAGTGTTCGAATTAGCCCTAGTCGATATTGCGATGAACTAGCACTATTCGCGAATGTTTCGAATGTGGGGACAAAAAGAGCTCGCGGGGCAAAGCTAGGATTTGTATGAAACACATATTTAGGGGCTCGTAGAGCTGCGAAGCTACACGACGTACGACCTCCAGGAAGGCGAAAATGAAAAAACATATTTCAGAATCATGCCACGCTGTTGTGACTCCACGGGTGTGGCAATTTCTCTTAGGAAAATTGGTGCAAGGAAACCTGGTTTGAAGTGAACACATAAATCGTGTTCTGTATTCGTAGTTAAATGAGAGTATAACCAGTTCCATTTCATGAATATACATATGTTGACTAAAGCTATACATTTCATATGTCGATCATTTTTTCTTTGATATTATGAATAGGATCGATAGTGTATTAGTTGTCTTATCTGGTAAAATTAAACCAGGATTGCTAAACGAACTTCTCAACTTTGTAATTCAATAACAAAAAATAATAGGTAGGTAGCCTGTTTTTAAATGACCCATTCTTCCTGGAGAACCTGCGTTTTGAGGTTACATGCAGAATGTGTGGAGGTTGAGTATGGTTATCGTTACGATGTGGGCATTAGTCCAGTCCATTCCATCTTAGTTGGGTAATTGTATAAATGCATGTTTCACCTCGTAGAATTATAATTGTTTAATTAAGTTTATTAGTCCAGTCCATCATCCAAAATTGTATAAATCCAGACTTCACTTGGTCAAATTATTAGTTAATCACATTTGCTAACGTATTTAACACGTGAAGAGTAAGCCATGTGATGGGAAAACATAAGACGCTGTTTACAGATACCTTATGTAGCTAAATTAAGTCGCTGATTGGATATGCTAATTTTTACACTGGTGCCCAAATAGATTTGAAACTTAAGTAATAATTTCATATTCAATTGCTGCCACGCTGTTGGTATATTTTTTGATTTAGTAAGGGGAAAAGTATATGCAGGCACCTGGATAATATACACCAATTACAAAAGAATTTATATTTAATTCTGGGAAGTATAAAACATAATCAATCAGTAAAAACGTTAAAGGTTTTTAACAAATATCCCTATAATTATCTTATCAAATACTGTAACACATTCTGAATGATAAGATTAGGTAAGCGATGGTCTAATTTATCAAATTGCGAACCAAGACAGAAAGAAACGGAAACAAAGCAACGACGAAGAGCATAAAATACATATTGTGGCTTCGAGGTTGCAGCAATTTCTCTTGGCGATATTGTGGCAGGATAACATGGTTCAAAGTGAATATATAAAAAAATATCTGCAAACAGGATGTTTGTGATGTGATAATAAATAAAAATACTAGGTACTGCAACTATTATTTTTTAGCTGAATCGGCTCTGCGAATGCGTCAGATTGATTCGCAATTAAAGTAGGATGCATTAAAGAAGTATTCTAACTCACTCTGCAAAATTCTAATTCATCAAATCGCGAAGCAGAAAGAAAAGAAACAGAAGAGTGAGTCACCTTGACACACAATCAAACCAGGATTCATGAATGAACAACTTCTTAACCATAGCATCGAGTATTCAAATTTAGTCTTGGATATGGGAAAGAGAAGTGATAAAACACAGTTTCGAATAGTTCCATATTATTGTACCAAAAGTATAAGGGAATTTCTTTGAGGTTACTATATTATATATGGGAGTAATAAAGCATGCTGACTTGATAAAACGTTCTTAATAATTAATCGCTATTTACCTTAAGCATTAAGTAACATTTTTGTCTTGAAGAAACCAAATGTGAACCTTTTTTTATATTTGTTGTAGTATTTACTTTTACACCCATTTATTCTGTGTTTGCAAATATTGAGGTCTCTCATTTATTATTTCGTGATTATAAGTTTTTAAATAAATCAACAGCTATATAATACGTTTTAAATATTTATGAAAATTCAACCCAACCAAAAAGTATGTTATGGGTCGGGGCTGCTTTTAAATTTCGGGACTGGGCAGTTAGTAAATGGCCAAGCATGTGTGCGGGTGGATATGAAATTTGACAGCACAGAGTGTTGGATTCCAATGCGATAGCTCTGATATAATTGTTGTGTTACTTGTAGTAATTTATATGGATTACTAGAAAAATGAAATATTAAGGTCTGTAACAGACCTTAAATATTCTTGTGGTTCTATTACCTAGATTGGACAATGTTTCATTGTTGATATTGCTACATTGATTAATAGAGAGCGTTGTTGTTGGGTCATTACTTTTTTGTATTGTGGTGTTGGTGCCCAAATGGCATTGCGATATAGTATACTACATACCTGGGAATAGTGGGCATCCGGCGAAATGATTGATAACCCTAGACCTAATAAGCAATTATCAGTGATCCAGGAAGCGCACATGGTTAGCCTGGTATGCATATTTCCCACAAATTCCTTGCGAAGTCGATCTCTGTGGGGGGCGGCAACCGTAGTTGTAATTCGTACAGATGTGAGGTGGTGCTAACTGGTTTGGTTAGAATTCCATTAACAGGCGCTAGATGTGGTAAGCATCGGTATTACAGGTATTACAAGTAGATCATTGACGTTACACCTGAAGATCATCCGTAATCGAGACACTCTACTAGATGCAAGTGAGAGCATTGTGGGGCCGTAAGTACTATCATCCCGAACACATACAGCTAAATGTAATAATACTTGTTTGCTTTTGTTTCCATGTCTGTCTTAACAATTTGACTGTTTTGTGAGCATGCAAGCAAGGGTGTAAACCCATGCCACTTGAAACGGGCCGCTCAAAGACTTGTCTTCCCGGAGTCGTGTATGTCACCCAGAACTCCTAGACCGAAGGGCCGATTCTGAATTTCGTAAATCACCAGCTTGTAATTGATTTGAAACCAGGAAAAAATAAACTAGCACCGAAGCAAGAGAACTGTGCCAACATATTATTTAATGAAAGAGAATTTCCATTAGTTTTTGTTATTTATGATTTATTCTCTCAAATAGTTGTTTTAAAATATTAATGGCAAGAATAACAATTTCCATAATGAGGTGTTGAGGCTGTTCTTTATTTGATCTCTCGGCGCTTAATGCCAGCGATTTGCACCGCCATCGCTTCCTCCATCGGGCATTAAAACAGGACATTACGTTTACCTAATGGCGTTTTGGAAACAGGGCTCCCCCACTGGCATTCGAGTTGGTCGTAAATTCCGGCGGGGCAGAACTGGAACATCTGTCCAGCAACCGCATTTGGGTGAAAACTTTGAGGTAGTTTTTCAGCGGTGCTGCTACATTAGCTGCCCACTAATAAAACTACCGTGGGCCATAAAAACCGCAGTAGATTAGGTTTACAGGAATCTCGATCCTTGGCAGCGCAGCAAAGCTGAAAGCCAAAGCTTGTCATCTCTAGGGGAGAAAAATTAACGCTGGCGGGGAAGTTGTCAAATTACAGGCGTGAATCAATGCCATTAAATTTATAAAACTCTGTAAATAAGCTGCTGCCAGTGACGCCCGCACAATAAGCTCGGGCTTTCAAGCACGATTTACTTAATCTGGGCTGAAAGCAGCCTTCGTGCTCAGAAGAATGAATATTGCTTTATTTAATGCGGAAGTCGAGCAATTTTTTAGGCCTGAAATGAGCCGGAAAATTAATTGTTTTTATTAATCAGCGATCTTAGCAATACTGGAGCGGGTACCCTCGTTAAAATTCACTTCATACGTTGCTTACACTTTTCAGATTAAACAGTGAAGGATACATGGAAAGCAATAAGAAAAGCTTCTATACAATACAAATTTCCAACATGCTCACTATCCTAAATTTTAATTAATTCTTTGTTAATGCCAAAGAAAGCTGTAGCTTCAATTCTACCTAGACATTTCTTACAACAGAAAGTTATTTCACGTTAACACAAAAATTCTACAAAGTAAAAATGTTGAAAGTAGAATAGCGATCAGTGAATACCCAAACTAGTATGTAATCAATAGCGCTCAACGAGCCGGCTAAACTACTCCGGAGGAAGAGATGAGTTAACACTTAACTCATCAAAATCGAACATGGGCGCCACCACTTGGTTTATTCTACAGCTCAAAAATCGCAGTTGGACGATTCCCAGGTGATATGGCACACACAACTTATATTGACGAGAAATGTCTCAAAATTATCTTCCTCAAATTCTGGTTCTTTGATAAGCTATAACATACTATTACAATAACCAGACATGTATAAGACGCGATCAAAGTGATATTTATTTAGCAGACAATCCGATAAATAAAGTATTTGCCAAAATACGATATTGCATTTTATGGTAGTTACATGCAAATAATATTAAATTCGTGGCGTGATCATGCAACCTTCACGTCGTAATGTCTGCATTTTAAAATTAAAAATTAATAATAATAGTCAAAGCGCAAGGCACGTCATATAAGTCACTGATGCATACATACATGGTATAACCGGCGTAAGCAAGAATATATTTCACCACCAATACATTTTAGAGTTGCGGTAAAATATAGGACGATTGTTTATCTTGGTGAATCCCACGTCGATCAAGAAAAGTAATTTCAATCTTGCCTAGATGATAGTTCGGGTGTAGACTATAAACGCGAAGTCAAAGGTGAAACGAAGTCGCAACCACAAGCATAGAATTAATAACGAAAAGATTCAGAAGCAATTCATAATTCTAGGAACCCCTATCCATAAATCGACCAATAAGAAATTACGACAATATGAAAGCATGAAAACTTATCAAACTAACAAGAAGAAGAGTCCTGTTACAATCGAACGCCATTAGCGTATAGGCGGGATTCCCAAAAGTTACTCACTTCTGACAGAAATTGGCTCAACGTTCCCTCCCCAGTCCTTAGCAGGTTATTCGGGACATCTAAAATTGGGATAACAATTGTATAAGGTGGCCTGCAACTCTTCAACGACTGCACATATCCTAATACCTGCCATCTCCCAAATCCACCAGCTGGTGTATTATCCTATGTTCCCTCACACTAACCGAAAACAAAGAACCGGAAAAGCAATGGATACCCAATAATCGCAAATCGTATATCTCCCATAACGGTTCGGGCACAAAAGTCTCTGTAGATTTCAAAGAACTGTTATTTCTATTTCGCAAACCGGTCTTTGGTTTCTTTGGAAACCACAACAGAATAAGCAATTTTGCCACCACATTGTGACGAAATGACACTTGAATCCCTAAACGCTAACAAAAGTTACTAAATGACCGTGCCTAATATCACGCCAACCTAAACGCATAGTCCCACGAAATAAAAGCAAATAACATCAAAACCCACCAGAACACGTATGACACAACCACTCCTAGTTATAAACCAAAAAAGTGAATATGCCAATTACCAGAACTATATATAACGAAATATCAATTTTATATGCCTAATCACAACCAGGAGACCCCAGAATAAGTTCAGGGGGAAGATGCTGCGAGAAATCAGATCATATAATAGCAAATTAGTTGCGTTTAAAACAACTCAGGTGAGACAGATCACGTACGGCTAACGTTAGTAAATAGAACCAAATGAACGTACCGACGGTAAAGATACGGATCTCTACCTGATGGGCAAAAATGTTGAATTGTGGTTGGCAAGTACTTCACCAAGTAATTTCTAAAGATGGATACTAAACTAGAGCTGCTTTGCTCACATATCGGAGTCTTAATGCGAGTGGAAATTTTGAGTGTAAAAAACAACAAAAAGTTACATGCAATTCCTGTCGAACACTAAAATTTAGAAGTAGAACTAGGTTAAGAACGTCATAGCCAACTGAGTTGATTAGGTGAGTTACTCTAGATCAGTGCTTCTCAAACTATTTAATGTGTATTACTTTTACTAATGTATGACGGACCACTACATTTATTAACAAATGAAACAATAACGAAACATGAGTATTTTATCAATAAACCTGTAAAAAAACCTGTATATAGACATAAACAGTTCAACCAGCTTCGTACAACACAACTCTAATGTGACAAATGGCCTTGCTTATTCTTGGTCAATATCTTCATACTATTACTATATTTTGTTTTTATTAAACTCATTGTTGAAAAGCCAGTCTCACAAGAGGTAAGTGGTGACGAAAGGAATCAGTTTTTCAAGGCAATATCGGAGAAATGGGGATATTCTGGTATCGCTTTTATCCAAAAGGATGTGAGTGACATATTTTCGAAGTTGACCTTCAGTCCTTCATCAGCAACAAGCTAAAACAATTTAGTTTCCATAATGACAGGTAAGACACCTGTAAGTGGAACGAATAAATTACGCACCCATTCATTTTCTTTGCGCGGATCTTTTTCTGTTGTGAAATAAAACTCGAAACGTTCTGTCGTGTTAGCCAAGTGTTCGCAGATGACATTTCTTAGAGATGTAACATCAAGCTCCTGCATCGTCCATGAATGCTTTGTATATCATATCCTAACAACTTCTTGATATTCGACTTCTCCATGCTTCTACTTTTCGATTCTATTAATCAGTCTTGTCTACAATAGTGAAACCGGAGGTATCAGTCCCTGCACTGAGGCGTTGAGATCATTGAAGATGGAAAAAATGTCACCTAAATAGGTAAGCTTGGCCACCCAATTTACCTCGAGGAAATCAAGAAACGACTTCCTGGACCGGCAGCATCTTGCTCACGGCCCAACACCGGTCCGCGGACCACCACTTTGAGACACACTGCTCTAGATGGCAGCGCAGCTACGTTTTGCTACTGCAACACTACATCATTGTCATCTCCACCACAGCTACAGACTTGGCTACAACGTAAACGTTTAAGTAAATCTGTTGCTTCCTACGACGTCGGACAAACTTCGACTTCCTCGAGCTTAATAAGGTCTGGCAAAACCGCAACTTATTAAACTAGTTACCGTGTACTTGGCACGCGCAGGGCTGAACAGCATCTGCCGAACTTGTCATACAAAGCAACTAATTAGCGACACACCAACAATTCTTAACTAATTAAAAGGGAAATTCCCGCAAGCCTGACAAAAAGAGGCAGTCTGCAATTGGTATACGGACAAAACAGTTTCAATTAATATTCTAATGACGTTGCAAATGCGGGAGTTTCTACGGAAGCGGGCTCTATTAAGCCCGGACGGAAAAACAATGAGAAGCAATTTAATGCTTCGACACACAGATTATTCTTTCTGTCATCTTTAATCGGGATGGACAAAGGGTTCGCGGAAAAATTGCACCTAAATAGGGCGACTTTATATTCATGGCTGTACAGAAATTGGGCCACCTCTGCAGTTGATGGAAAATGCAGAAGTGGAAACTAGAAAAATTGTTTTCAAAATGAATAGTGGTAGCAATTTTCGTCCTGTGTAGCAACTGCTATACAATTAATGTATTTTAAACTAACTTCAGGAAATCCTTCTCGACTAATACCAGGTTCGTTCTAACCTTACATTTTTACCATATTTGGTTTGTAGGTTAAAATACCACAGCAATCTTAAGCGAGTAGTTTGATATATTTGCAGCCTTTCCGTTTGTAGTAAAACTGGAAGGCCAACGTTTTTAGGAGTTTTAAAAATCATTCTCTGAAAATGATCGAGCAGAAAGTGCTATTAGTCTTTGACCTCACTGAGTCACAGTTGTGCCACACCTCTGCAGCACAGTCTGCTATCAAACAATGGCGTATCGTCCAGGAATCATAAAAAGGGTTTACCTACGTATATGAAATATATATTTTCAGAACATTCCCGTCTTAAAACCGCTCACACACATTCTGATGTTACAACGATGATAGGTATACCGTCCGAAATCAATTAATTGTTTAGACTAATGTAATAGAATTTTGTAAATATATATTCCTCTAATACCTTGCAACCCTGAGATTGAGATCTAAAATGTAAATAATATTGACAATAAAATAATCCTAAATACATTACACGGTGCTTTAGGATTGTCGAAATGTTCAGCAAAATGTGTCCCTTAAGTAGGAAAGGAAGGAGCACTGGCTCGTGGCAGTCTACACCAGAAAACCTACCTACTGATCTAATCGTAAACCCTAAACCACACAAGATGAAGTACATGGTGAGTTTTCAGTGAGGAGCGTGGATTCAACACGATGTAACATTCGCACTGAGAGCACAGTAAATACCTCCAACATTGTACCATCTGGTAGGAAACTGTAGTACGATCCAACCAAAGAGGGTTTCAAGTGAACAGTATCGGTTCGGCGCAATGAGCGCAGTGGAAGCTTACAACGCACAAACTGAAGAAGAGTAGGAAAAATGTAGAAAAGTTGAGGGGCAAGGACGGCAGGCGACCACAGGTGAGTTGCTTCTTAAATACCGTTAGATCCTGGCTTAACCAGTCAGACAACAGCAAACCACAGACTAAGACACAAATTCTGAATCCGATTATGAACGATTTTGGAGGATAAACTCTGCTCTTAGGGCATGCACCAAAAACACCTTGTTACGCTTCGTTGGCGCATCTATTAATTTCGATGTCTGTGGTTCAGATTTCGTATATCGCGCGCGTTTGCCACGCCTAGTTTTCGCTTTCAGTCCGTGAAGTTACAGTCAGGAATTGTTATTTCTTTCTGGTCCTGTCTTGATGGAGTCAGCTTGAGCGTATTGTAATGTGTCCAGCGGTTGTATGGGCGTGCAGTTGGTTATTGTGTAGTATTTACCCTCGCCACTATCGGTGAATCGTTGCATTCCTGGCCTATTAATTTGGGAATTGTCCCACGCCATATCGGCGGAGCCAACGCTGGCTAACTTATTCCTGGCGTTGCCCAAAAATCACCTTGGGGCAAGTTGACTCAAGCTTTTATCGGGCTGTATCTAGATTTTCCGTTTTCTATTATGGGCTTTTCGTCTTGTAGCCGGTGTGGAGCTCCATTCCGACGTCAGGGCATGACCTTGACCGGATCTACTAGCACTGAGAACACCTGTTAGCCACGACCCGCTTCAAAATCAGCTAAGTGAATTTCATAGCACACAGAAAGGAACCCGATAAGGAACACACATAAAGGTTAAAATTTTCCTTTATGTAACATTTACTGGCGACCAGTGATCGGACGCTGTGAGCTCCACTCATGCATTTAGTGTTTGAAAATCCGTCGTCAGCTCGGGATATACAGTTGGTCCCGCGAACGTTGTACCCGACGGCATCAAACGTTTGATCCCCATCCATGGGACAGACACCGCTGCCAGACTGTCTTGTAAGTTTGTCTTTTATTTTAACGTGTCCGATAAATGAAATCGCTGTACTGCAAAGTTTTTAAGTTTTACTCATATGCGTTTTATGAGATGCCTTTTAACTTTGCGACCTATATTTTAAACACCTGTATTTTGTACTATATAGTATCGAATTTGTGATTAATTATACTGTGATACCAGCTTTACGACTTTTGTTTGGTTACTGCTACTTGTGCATGATTTGAGCTTTTCTATCCGGAAATTATGTGCTACTTGAGTTTCCGAATTCTCGTTGAATGCCTTAATACACTTGTCATTAATCGGTAAAGATTAGTTGGCGCCCTTTAGACTTTTAATCATTTGTGAGTATTTATAGAGCTGCACGCCGTCTTCCTGACTAGCCGGCCGGCAACTGTATCCAAGTAGTCATAGTTTTTTTTAGGAAATTAGCCGACGAATCGTTTCGATGCTAACCTCTAAAAATGTGTCCTACCGCACGATATTTCTCAAAATTCTGAAAACTTAAATAAGAAAAATACACAAAGTTCAAGATCATGCCCAGGACACAATGAAAAGTGCTGCCTTAAATTTGGAGTACCACTACTACGTACTAATGGTCGTAGCTATATAGACAAGGTGACTAGACTGGCGACACTCCAAACAGAAGAAAACCATTCTAAAGTCATTCGCTCCAATTTCCAACCACAATCATAAAATCAAAACGTCCCACCCAAATACTAAAAATCTGGCGTGATACACGCACACAACCTTTTACAGTGATCTTATAATTAGCCAAAAATTTGATTTTAAATTTTTAAGCATTTGTCAAAAATTTTCAAAAATTACAAATTTTACAAAAACGGTACAAGATAGAGTGTTAGTACAAGAGACAAATTTTCTCTAGAATTTTAAGCTGAATTCAAAAATGTAATAATATACCGGGTGTTCTATTTAAAATAGGATTTAATAAAAAAAATCTGGTGTGATACACTCACACAACTTCCTTTTACAGTGATCTTATAATTAGTCAAAAATTTCATTTTTAATTTTTAACCATTTGTTAAAAATTTTCAAAAATTACAAATTCTACAAAAACGGTACAAAATCGAGTGTTAGTTGAAGAGACAAATTTTCTCTAGAATTTTAAGGTGAATTCAAAAATGTAATAATATACCGGGTGTTTTATTTAAAATAGGAGTTAATAAAAAAAATAGAAAAAAAAAAACAAAAGAAACCCACTTTAAAAGTATTCAACTGGAAAATCACCTATCTCACATCAATACACATTAAAAATGTAAGAAAAATGTAAAGTTTAAAAAAAATCGTTAGAGCCGTTTTTGAAAAAATCGAAAAAAACTGAAAAATCACAAGAGTAAACACTTACTTACGGTTATGCGATTTTCTTCAAAAGCTTGCTGTCTCATCTACATAGTACACAAAACTTATATATGAAGTTTCAACGCCATACCTCTTTTCGTTTTTGAGATATTCTGTTCACAGACAGACAGACACACAGACAGACAGACACACACACAGACACACAGACAGACCAATGAAAAAAAATATGTTTTTTGGGATCAGGGGACTCTAAAACGTGAAGATCCGTTGAAAACTCAATTTCGAATTTTTGGGGTGAATCCAATACTTCCTTTATAGTAAAAGGAAGTAAAAATAGAAAGAAAACGAAAGAAACCCATTTTAGAAGTATTCAACTGGAAAATCACCTATTTCACATCAGTACACATTAAAAATGTAATAAAAATGTAAAGTTTAAAAAAAATCGTTACAGCCGTTTTTGAAAAAATCGAAAAAAACTGAAAAATCACAAGAGTAAACACCTACTTCCGGTTATGCGATTTTCTTCAAAAGCTTGCTGTCGCATCTACATAGTACACAAAACTTATATATGAAGTTTCAACGCCATACCTCTTTCCGTTTTTGAGATATTCTGTTCACAGACAGACACACAGACAGACAGACAGACAGACAGACCAATTAAAAAAGTATGTTTTTTGGGATCAGGGGACTCTAAAACGTGAATATCTGTTGAAAACTCAATTTCGAATTTTTGGGGTGAATCCAATACTTCCTTTATTGTAAAAGGAAGTAAAAACAATATCAAAATCAAATCCCATTCTGAAAATAAAGAACTCCAGAAAACTAAAAAAGAAAAGCTAGGAATCTGATTAACCTCAAGATAGTGTGCACAGATGTTCGTCACACAAAAATGTGACCCCCTTACAGTGCCCAACCAAAACCACTCAAGACACTACATAAAATTCGTAAACTAACACTGATAAAAAATCCACTCCGAATGTAGCTACGTCACAATTACAAACACCTTTAACAATTATAAAATTGGTGTCGATAGTGACTTATTTCCTTCTTCTTTCTCTTTTTATAGACTAGTGGCCTGTTCTAATCAATCACAAAGTGGTTCTATGAGCCCTCTTTGCTCTTAGGCCGGGTAGGTGGCTAGCCTTGCCTGTCAAAAGTGAGGAAGAGTTTTATCGTTGGGGTTTAACGACTACCACATGTGTTAACGTAGTAGCTGGGAAGCGTACGATTTTTAAACTTGAGAGTCGCCGGGATTCGAACCTTATATGGTGGTCACTTCAACATCAATTATCACTCAATTAAATCAATACCGGATTGTTTTAAAGTCCAAGATGATGTAAACATCCCACCCAAATACTTAAAACAACATCAAAATCAAATCCCATTCTGAAAATAAGGCATTCTCGAAAACAAACAAAGAAAAGATAAGAATTTAATCATGTCACGATGTAACTAATTACGTCACAATTATTACACACTTTTGACGCCAACTGACTATAAACAGTTTTGTAAGTGAATGTTAACATTTTAATATAGGGACGTCTTCATATATACTGACAAAAGAATTTGATGATTTTTATAGATCTGCTAACACTGATTACATCACAACTATGACTAACATCACACCATCATCTATTAGCTTTCCTTACATAAGGTAACATTCAATACGTTCTCTAACGTCCGCATTTGTAGAAATCTGACTAATTGGCTTAGCATAGTCCAGATTGAATATTCAAAAAGCAGGAGGACGAAGTCGAAAGTTCCAGAATAAAAAACGCCATACTTCAGAATTGTCAAAGGGATGCGCGAAAAGCCCGAATAAGTTTCTTTACCAGCGCTGCCTCGTTCAACAAATAAATAGATATACGCATAAATGTAAATAAATTAGTCCATACGGCGTGTTCGAATATGTTAATTTTACAATTTAAATTTTGTTCGTTATTTTAACAAATATACATATTAATTAGCACAGCTGTATAAAAATTATACAGCCAATGTCTCTGGTTTGCACAATAATTTGTTTTTTCTTGCACTGCGAAACAAGTAACAGAAGTCTAAATACTGCCTTAGGTAGTAATGTATACAAATCTGCAGTTGGCATTGGCCTTAGAATTTGGAAGTTGCGCGAACTCCACTCTATTTTAAAATAAGCTAACAAGTTTCGACAAATCAGCAAACGACCACAAAATAATGTATAATCTCCAGTTTTAATATGAGAAACAAATCGACGCAACCGATTGTATTGCAAAAGCATCGATTAACCAACCAACAGTAAAATAATAGGACGAGACCAATCTCACTGACGAATACCACACAGTACAATAACATGAAGCTTTGTTTCAAGAAAAGTACCTGAAAATAACCTCTTTATCTAAAATTGACATTAGTAACAATCTAAACAGTCACAAGATTTAACTGTTTACTTCATGATAAAATTTAATATTTCCAGTCTCGGTCTGCGTATACGACTTATACAATAACAACACCCACAACGAAAACGTACAATAAAACTGTCTGAGAATATGTGTTTCTAACATTTGATGTACAATTCCAGCACCTCTTAACAGGCTATTTCTCTTAAGATACGGAGTTTCAAATTGTAGAACTGTCAGTAACATACAACCCGGTGACATGATAGCGACTGCTGAGTCAGTCGCAGCAGGGAATTTCGTAAATGATAATGCGATAGCAAATGCAAGTCCCAGCTTCATCTCAAATAAATTCCTAGAATGGGAATAGCGCAACCATTTGATTCTAGTTCCGATCAAATCCTGCAGGAAGAAGGATTTAGTCAGTTGAATGCAGACTGTGAAAAACGAGTTGCAAACTAAAATCTCTGTTAGAAGCTACTAAATGCAATCTAAAATTCCCATTTTGCAACAAGAACTGCAACCTGTTATAATTAACCGAATGCAATAATTGCCCCCTTCCATCGGTTGCTGTTTTTGCGGCGGCCCTTGGCGTAGGCAGTTTTCGTTAATGGCCATTAATTAAGCTTGGATATCGCCAGGGCTGATTTAGGTATTATCCTTATGTATGGTGTGGAATAACGCAATGCAGATTGTAGAGAAGCTACATTGGAAGTTCTTTCGTTAGTTATGTGGTGCTCATGTAATTGATTCAAGACGATTTGGGTACAGCTATTCCAAAACGCATACTTTGATTTTGAAACTAGAAATGCCTACTTGAAGAATCACATCTCATTAGAACGAACCATATTTCAAACCCAATTCATTCAATGCGTAACCTAAGACCCCAGTAAATGGATCGTCTATAACGAACAGCTTTACTTACGAAAAGGAAACGATACTGGAATAAAATCAAAATGTTCCGCAAGTTTACAAATTCACTATTCTGGACGGGTAGTTGATTATTCCTGGAATCGTAAAAAACCAAACTTTCCAAATCCACTAAGTTATTCACTCATCAAGGATCGACGTCGCGCTGCCTTTTACACGGGCAGCAAGCCTTTGTCCAAAACGTGGAAGATTCTCATCAAAAGTTAATCACACGAAGAGCTTTAATCTTGATTTTAACTCGGCTGGAACAAGCATCGAATTCATCCCGGCAGCTCCGAATATCCTTGCAAATTTGAATACGTTGCAGGGAAGTTATTATGGAAATTACGCGCTGATATAATTTTTTATTTAAGTGATCACGGAACTCGCGCCAAATTCCAAAAGGATTTGAATTATTCAAACGATCCGCTTTTATTCCGCAGCTTTGTATTCAGTGCAGCAGTTTATTGGATAGATTCGTTGGTCTTATGGCCGTCAAAAATGAACTGTGCTGCCAAACTCCTCATTTCTGAATATGTCTTGGCAAGCACAGGTTTTGAAATGCTGGTGAAGCAGCAATTACCATAAGAGCCTTATCTGCCCGACGATGTACTTTTATTAAAATTGCTTATTGTTCTGAGAATAACTTTATATTAGTAATTTAGTACAACAATCCTGCTACAGAAAACCTAAATATCGTACATACGTAAGTTCACCTTATCTCAATTAAGTTTTACATAAGGAGTCATCAGGAGATCGCCAAAAAAACAACAGCAGCAAGTACTTGCACTTTCATTTCAACCGTCATATAATTATGAAGACACGTGTTCTAAAACGCCATTTCTGATAAAGTTCAAGTACCGTGATTTAACTACATGGAATGTAATTTATGAACAGAAAACACAATCAATTAGGTACCTCCCCTTGATACATTAATCACACTAAAAACATTTAATCATCGGGACGCCATAAACAAAACAACACTGCCAAGTACTTACACTCTAATTGCAAACGTCACATAATCATGAAGCCAACAAGTTCTTTGATTTACTTCTATAAAATTTACTTTAAAAATAGAACAACACAATCAATTTACCTCTCCTTGATACCATTAATAATATACAAACAACATTTAATCATTAGAACATCACAAAAAATAACACGAGCCAGTAGCTACACTCTCACTCCAACCGTCAAATAATCATGAAGCCATGTGTTCTAAAAAGCACTTTCTTAGAAAGTCCACGTTCCTTGATTCACCTCTATGAAAGGACAACACAATCAAGCAGCTACCTCTCCTTGAAAGATTAATCACACGAACAACGTTCAACCATCAGTACGAAACAAATAAAGCAACACTAGCAAGTACATACACTCTAATTCCAACAGTCACATAATCATAAGCCATGTGTTCTAAAAAGCACTTTCTAATAATTGAAGTTCTTTGATTTGCTTCTATAAAATTTACTTTAAAAACAGAACAACATAGTCAATCAGTTACCTCTCCTTGATACATTAATCGTACAAACAACATTCAATCATTAAAACATCACAAAAAATAACACGAGCAAGTAGCCACACTCTCACTCCGACCGTCAAATAATCATGAAGCCATGTGTTCTAAAAAGCACTTTCTTAGAAAGTCCACGTTCCTTGATTCACCTCTATGAAAGGACAACACAATCAAGCAGCTACCTCTCCTTGAAAGATTAATCACACGAACAACGTTCAACCATCAGTACGAAACAAATAAAGCAACACTAGCAAGTACATACACTCTAATTCCAACAGTCACATAATCATAAGCCATGTGTTCTAAAAAGCACTTTCTAATAATTGAAGTTCTTTGATTTGCTTCTATAAAATTTACTTTAAAAACAGAACAACATAGTCAATCAGTTACCTCTCCTTGATACATTAATCGTACAAACAACATTCAATCATTAAAACATCACAAAAAATAACACGAGCAAGTAGCCACACTCTCACTCCGACCGTCAAATAATCATGAAGCCATGTGTTCTAAAAAGCACTTTCTTAGAAAGTCCACGTTCCTTGATTCACCTCTATGAAGGGACAACACAATCAATCAGCTACCTCTCCTTGAAAGATTAATCACACGAACAACGTTCAACCATCAGAACGTCACAAACAAAATAACACTACCAAGTATTTACACTTTAATTTCAACCGTCACATAATCATGAAGCAATGCGTTCTAAAAAGCACTTTCTGATAAAGTTGAAGTTCTTTAATTTACTTCTGTAAAATTTACTTTATACACAGAACAACACAATCAATCAGTTACCTCTCCTTGAAACATTAATCATACAAACAACATTCAATCATCAGAACATCACAGAAAACAACACGAGTAGCTACACCCTCACTTCAACCGCCACATAATCACGAAACCATATGTTCTAAAAATGACTTTCTTAAAAAGCCTAAGTTCCTTGATTTACCTCAATGAAATTTACTTATTATACAGTACCACACAATCAATTATTTACCTCTGCGTGAAACATTAGTGACACCAATTACATGCAATCACCAGGACGTCACAAACAAAACAACACTAACAAGTACTTACACTCCAATTCCAACTGTCATGTAATCATGAAGCCATGTGTTCTAAAAAGCACCTTCTGATAAAGTTTAGATTCTTTGAGTTACTTCTGTAAAATTTACTTTATAAACGGAACAAAACAATCAGTTACCACTCCTTGATACATTAATCACACCAATAACATTTAATCATCAAGACGTCACAAACAAAACAACATTAGTAAGTACTTAACACTCAATTCCAACCGCCATGTAGTCTTGAAGGCCTGTGCTTCAAAAAAGCCCTTTTTGAGAAAGGTTAAGTTCTTTGATTTAACTCCATGAAATTTACTTTACAAACAAGACAACACAAATCAGCTACCTCTCCTTGAAAGATTAATCACACGAACAACGTTCAACCATCAGGCCGAAACAAATAAAGCAACACTAGCAAGTACTTACACTCTAATTCCAACAGTCCCATAAAGATGAAGCCATGTGTTCTAAAAAGCACCTTCTGATGAAGTTGAGATTCTTTGATTTACTTCTACAAAATTGACTTTATAAATAGAACAACGCAATCAATTAGTTAGCTCTGCGTGATACATTACTGATACCAATTACATGCAATCATCAGGACGTCACAAACAAAACAACACTAGCAAGTACTTACACTCTAATTCCAACCGTCATGTAATCACGAAAATATGTGATCTAAAAACCCCTTTCAGATAAAGTTGAAGTTGATTTACTTCTATAAAATTAAGTTTATAAACAAAACAACATAATCCATCAGTTACCTCTCCTCCCACACAAACAACATTCAACAATCAGGACATCACAAATTCCACCACTAGCAACTACACATGCTTTCATTCCAACCGTCACCTAATTGTGAAAACATATGCTCTAAAAAGCCCTTTCTGACAAAGTTCAAGTTCTTTGATTTGCCTACAAGAAATTTACTTTACAAATAGAACAATACAATCAATCAGTTGCCCCCCCCCCCCTTGATATATTGACCACACTAATAACATCACAGAACATTACAAAAAAGCAGCACTAGCAACTACATAGGCTTCCATTCCAACCCTCACGTAATTATCACAACGTGCTCTAAAAATACCTTTCTTATCAAGTTCAACTTCTTTGATTAAACTCCATGAAATTTACTTTACAAGAAGAACAACGCAATCAATCAGTCACATGAACAAAAATCCATGGTCAGGTAATCACAAAAAAGACCAACACTAGTATTAAATTCTCATTCCAACTATCCTATCAATACCGAGACGGGTATTGTAAAAGTCCTTTCTCATAAAGCTCAAATTGTTTGATCTAACTAACTCCATATGTATTTTACAAACACAATTAGTCACCTACCCTACATCGACTAATCGCATGAGCAACATTCAATCACCAGGCGATTACAAAAAGACCTGTTTTAAAAAGCCCTTTATGATAAAACTGAAACTGTTTGATCTAATAATGATGTTAAAAAAGTAGAACCTCGTTAATTTAAAAGCTAGTGTGCAACTTGATGCAGGCGAAACGAGCGACGTTACGCTGATTCGAATTAGCTGCGTCCGTCGATTTATCATTCCTAACATTAAAGGGTGACAAGATGGATGCAGTCATCGGTGTGTTATTTAATTAGATCATCGGGGATCCCTGTCGAGCATCCAAATGTCACAGCGCCGCTCCGAAAGCCATTCGTGCTTTACGTGCGCATTAGATGCAGTTTTATAGAGGAAACGAACAGGAAGGCAATTTCACTTTATTGCACGGAAAATGCAAGTCGTGGTATCTATTTGCGAGCTAGAAAATTGGTACTTTACCAGAATTGTGGGCGCATTATGCCATTCTCCCCAGATGGTGCGATCAATTTGCCTTTGGCTCATACCTGCAACAAAAAATTCGTATTAATATCGACTACTTGCTGATTCCAGTTAGCGCTGCTGACAGAATATTCATATCGGAAAAATATTTTAAAATTGTAATGCCAACATGAACATCTCATTGGAATGCAAACGTGAGAGTAAACAGACGTGACCACAGTATAATCCAGTCCAATAATTGAAACACGGCGATCTAAATTGATAAAATCGCAGATTTGCAAATTTAGTGTACTGAATACGAGTAATATGTAAACAATAGGTCTTAATACACCCACAGATATAGCGTCATTTAAATAGTTACAAAAGAACTATTACAAAACATCAAATGAAGAAATAGTGTCTATACGGGAAGTATGCAAGCAAAAAAGTTTGACTAGATAGCAGCGCTCGGAGTCGACTCAGCGAATTATAGAAAAACCTAATTGAAATGATAAACTATTCAAGAACACGATTCGCGTATCGCCTCGCACGACGAGGTCTCTCAGAACGGACACAAATATAGATATGACACCGGTTATCGCATTAAAAAAATAAGTTATTAGCAGAATCGCCGAACAGCGCTTATATATACATTATCACACTTCTTGACAAATAGGAAATACAATATGAATTCAGAAAATACACAAAGCAAAAATACAGTTGAATTTCAGATCTACAATATCTAACCTCAATGACAAAGGCGATTCGACAAGCTAAGTGTTTCCTACCGTAGCGAGAAACTGCGACATCCGGTGCACAAAAAACCCAAATTTGTACTACTGCCCACATGGGCTGAAAATGCAGATGAATCGTCTCATGGAAAGAGGGGGGGGGGGCGCACCAACAGTACTTTAACTTGTGGAATCTCGTACACAGAGCAAAGGAAAGAAGAGGACTTGGAAATAAATTCTACTAAACCTTTGATCACGTGGAGGTCGACGTCACAGTTTCATACCTGATATGTCAGCAGGCCAACATGTGTTTTACTTCCAAACTACTTGCAAATCCTAAATCAATCAGACGGATACAGCAATTCACCAACCCTACTGAAACAATTTTACAATGACTAATATCAAGAACATACGTCACCAATAGGAAATTATTTAACATTATATAAGGATCTCAAAAGCAGTATTTTATTGGTAAGATCTATCTCATTGCGACAAGTAGATTCACGAGGCTATTTGATAATGGTAGATTGGTAAGATACACCATTTTTTGAAGAACTTAACGTCATCGAAATGATACACGTTAAAAATTATGGTAAACTGGTATATTAAAATCATCAAAAGGCATATAAAAATAATTTTAAATATGTTAGAAACTGAAATTATTAAGAGTCAAATGGCAAGGCGTAACGAGCTTTAGTCTGCTGCAGAATGGGTGAGACTGACCAACGAGGCAATGTGGGATTCTAGTCAGTTCGCGTTATCCTCCTGAGGTATTTTTGTTTTGTAACTCGCCATTTGATTCATTGATTTGGGAACTAATACGCAGTTCAGTTGCCACGCTAGCTCCGCGTCTTGGTAACTTACTGGTGCCCTATTTAACTAAGACCGGAGTGCCACAATTTACCACACGTTTCAACTTAGTCCCGCATTCAGTCACGTCCGGACGTTCGCCGATCCCCCACCTGAGGACACCCCCATTAGGGGTTGCAAGCTCCTCCGAGGAGGCAATAACGACAGCAAATAAAATTTAATTCAATAAACTGAGACGAGTTGAAGTTTAACGATTGTTACATTTAGATTTTACCAGCCTTTGGACGCTTTGAATTTAGGCAATTCAACGTGCGTTATTAGCGTAGTTCTTCACCGGCGTCATAGCTTGCGATTCTTTGGGCTTTGACATATAAGGTTTAGGTGGCGCACGCTGCAATTTCGGTATCGAACGCTTATTGGGCGATCTTTATGTCATCATTTACCTTGTGGCCGCTATTGGATTGTTCTGAAGTTCAGCGTCACTAATTTATGGATTTATAAAAACAAGCGAATTTACTTCCTTGCTTCGTTAGCGTCCATTTTGACCGCTTCGTGAATTCGTTAGCGTTTTGTGAAAATCTCCATACACGAATGCAGTTTCCCTCGTTAGTGGCAAATGCAAACGAACTTCGTTAACGCCTTGTGTCTGGTAGGTAATTTTTTCCTTCTTAATGTATTTCTAAGCTGTGAACTTCTTTACAGGAGATTTTCAAGCTGCGATTTTCGAGGTCCCAACTTTCGATGTGCCGAATTCTTATGGTCCAATGACCTACGTGCCGATTTTCCATGGCCGAATTGCACGTGCAAAATTTCTGAGGAACCGCTGGATGTTATAGGAGCTTCCCTGAACGGGGTTAAATAGGCCACGACCTAGCTTCCTACCCATGTCGAACTCTTGGTTCTTGTTGGAATTCACTTGCTAGGTTGCTGCTCGCTGAAGAGGCTCCCGGCTGCTTTTGAAGAGCTTTGTTACCGCATCATGGTACCGTCGAATTAAGGTGCTGTAATTTATTATGTACTTTTTTGTGCTGCCATTCTGCCGTCGAATTCAAAAGTGCAGATGAATTTCTTGGCATTGCACACCTCATCCACGAATTGCATAATTCAAGGGATTTATTTGAGAATTTATCTTCAAGTATAATGTTCCGCTATACATTTAATTGTAGCGTCGAGAACGATCGACTCCAACACTGTTACTCGTAAATTTAATTTAACTGGTTAGTGGTAAAAAATTTATGTTTATTAACAAACTTTAACTTATTTTGATCCAAGTGATGCTGCAAATCTGTTTGTAATTCAATCATTTAAATTTTATGGTTTATATTGCAAACTAGATTTTGCTTTATGGAAGGATTCATTCTTGCTTATTTCTCATGGTCAACTGTGTTTAAACATTTAAATTTTTATTATTCTTATTGAGACTGGAACGTAGTTAAAACTGTCACACGTTCGGCTCAATAACAAGCCGCTTTTAAACGAATCTGTCTAATAAGGTTCTCCCCCAGGTACAGAAGGCGCTTAACAAAAGAGCAGCGAATGCAATTGCTCATTCACTTAGCGTGTGCCAGAAAACGACGTTTGAGAATTTAATTTCATGTCCTACATTTACATACCTACACATGTTCCTTTTGCTTAACTTTATTAATTAAAATTGGAGTCCTTATTAAAGTAAAATCATAACTACATTTTTTATGCATTTATATTAAATCGGGTTGTATTTTTAACTGAATTTCATATTTGTTCATTATCTTATGTACAGGTTGCATCAAATTTGTTGAGCCACTGTTGCCATTATATGTGAAGTAATGTCCTCTGGCTTTTTTATTTACTGCTTACGAGTTTCACCAGGAAGTATTATTACCGAAGCTGGACAACGGCGTAGCGCCCTACCGGATCTTGCAATATAAGGTAATCGTAGTGTTCTTTGGAACCCACCCCATCTGCGGCTTGAGCTGTCGCAAGCGTATACTCCCAAGCTACCCCTTTCGGTGACAGAGATTCATTTAATACATATTAGCACTGGGGACATTGTGTCATTGTATCGTTTAATTATTGTTGTATTGAATAAGGGGTTAGACGATGGCAATGCTGTTTCCCGAACTTTACTTCATTGGGCGATTTGAGGTCTACTAATCATCTAAATGTTTTATAAGGATAAAATGGTGGATATGATGACATTTTATTGTCAAGTTGTGCTCATTAAACTGGGAGAAGCAATTGGGGGCTGAGGGGGTACGGGGTGCGATAGAAAGCCTGGTATCAGTTTTCAGATTGATCTAGCGCCTCTGACGTCATGAAAATGACCACTTGGTCTGACGACAACGTGAACTCCGAAGCACGGCTGGCTGCGATTCTACTACCACTATCGGTCGGTCACCCATCCGAGTGCCGACAGTGGCTGTGTCAAGTTTACGAGATTGGTCTGAAACACCTTCAAAGTTACTGAACTAAAAATCACCTGAACTAGAATTTATATTGCTATCTCTCATTTTACGCATTGAATTGTCTAGTTCTGAATTACATAAAACTTTAATTTCAAGATTTTTTAGAAATAAAAATTCGTTAACGCCTCTTTTACGTTCCTGGAATTTCAATAGAATTTATGAGGCCTGCTGAATTTCTTCCTTCATTGGCAAAGGAAGGGTTTCGGTGTGGACTGGAAAATTTATTGCTGCTGCCTCGGTTGACAAATCTGAATCACAAGCGTCATAACTAACCGAAAACATTCGCCTTGCAGTCACATAATCAGGGCCGGAAAGAAAGCCGCCACCTCGCGGCGCGGCCATAAATCAGCGAAGCTGTTCGGAACACGTGCGACACTACTCCGTTTTATTTGTTTTATTGCGAAACACTGAAAGCCAAACGATTGTTATAAAAGGGAATGCACTAAAGCACGACCTTTGGGGTAATCCCTGTTATAGGAAAACGTTTAATTGGAAAAATGTGCGCTTTGGCCGCTCGAAATGGAACATTAAGTGGTGCTTTATGGCGTTTTCGAAAGGATGGCCGAAAGCCCTTCGGAATTGATTTTGTACACGTCGAGAGCTGGCTTGACATCGGGGAAGCACCGCGCTATAATCGCCATCAAGGTGTGCCCGACGTTTTAATTTACGGTTCCCATGAAGCATCGATATTGTAATTAAATTAACTCCGAGCAATTTAAACTTTGCATCAGGTTATCGCATTAAAATCTCGTTCAACTTCATGTAAGTTCGTATTACATCAGGCGCGATTTGCAGGGTGGATGGCAGGTACAAGCGCGCCATAAATTGGGTATTGGAACTTGAACGTCAAACACACTTGACTTCGAATATTGTATAAATAGCAGATACGTATCTGCAAATAAGGTTTAGGGCTGCGAGCGCTGTTCCCCGTTTTCATTTCTGCGAGAAAATTGATTATAAAATTCATGGAAAAGCCTTTGGATTTCGGGATCGTATGGTGACTGGTTTGTGTTAATTTCTTAATTTGGTAAATTCTTCTTGCTTTCTCCTTGTCGGAAAATATTGCAGTCTTAACTTTCAACCCAGAATTTATTCGAAGTACCCTCCAAGGGTCAGATCGCAAGCTCGACAGCTTATCCTGAAGAATGTTGGGGTTCAGATGCGATCTAAACAGCCGCGGGGTTTTTGTGTTCTTATTCTGATCTTCTAGCCTGTCAACATTTCAGACGTCTACTTTAAAGGTTCAGCCATATATGAAAAATGGAGGTCAATACAATACACAAAATTCAGCTTCGCCGGATGTACAAATAATATGTATACATATAATCAATGGCGCGATAAGGCTTGGAACGGCAACAACTATAAGCTGAATTTTTTACTCTATTGCTTTAGCATATTTTAATGCAATTTCTATTAGGCATAGGAGTTAAACACTTCAACAACGTCACGGTTATTTCAATTTTACAGTCCGAAGACGATAGTTTTCTGATTTGTTTGGCTCCAGTTCTTATTTTCCACATTCTAGAGCCCTGCTGTACCTTACAGCCGAGCACTGACAATTAAAACGCCGTAGTAAACTGAAGAGATGTTAATCCGAGCTGCAGGGAATCTGCCTCACCGGACGGACTATTGCCTTAAGAAAGTGGTTGAGGTCGTAAAAATCTCGACAACGCAAAAGTGGACACACAAAAGATGCTAATGCAGTTGGTCAACAATAATCCACCCTCGCAGACATAATGACACGTTGACGCATTCAAAGAATTGGGAATTCCAAACCATCGGGCAGACGAGCAGGGGGTCGTAAATCCTTCAACTTACGCAATGAGCCAGGAGCAATTTTGAATTCGCTCATTCTATATAAGTTGAAAGTTAATTACATTTTATTAAATTGGTATTAATAATCACTACATATTTAATTGGTTCCTTCTATGTGAGTGTAAGCAACAGTTAAAATACGATTTACTAGGACAATTGAATTTCTTGGATGCGTAGAATGAAAATAAATCCATGAAGGAAAACATCATATTAGCATTTTAAAGTATGGAATGTTAAACGTCAGAAGAAGTAAATTTGTCTTTTTGATCACGACCAGTTATAGGAGTGGCTTTTCATGCCGACTAGAAGCTATAAATGCATTCGGAAAGGGTTCCCTGACCAAAATAACGTCTTTCAAAGAAATGTTCCGGTGAAGGCTAGTCTAAGAAAGTTTTAAGCAGAACCCTACAGAAGAACTGAAACAAGTTGAAAGCTAATGCTTTGTGTAATTTGAAAGTAGAAAATAATAAAATGAAGGGGCCACTTGCTATACTTTATGTTCTTAAAACATGAGAATGAAACGGAATATGAAAAAAAAAACGTAAAAAGTACAGTGTTTAAATAAATGTTTATTTGTTGATACTTGTTATAGTTGTTAACTTGTTCTAATAATTACAAACAATAAAATGTGGAGACCCCCCCGTATCCCGATAATAGCGAACCCGCAGAACTAAGGAAAAATACAAGCTATTCATTCCACAAAGAAACGCGATGGGAGTATCGATTCGGAACTCTGACATGACATATTTCCGCAACAACTCAAACTCACGTAGCCTTTGACCAGCATATATAATGGCTAGAGGAAAGAAGGCGCATTTTCGATCACTCGGTATTCCTGCAGCGAAGTCGTTCGGAACATCGCCTGGAAAATTTATTGACTGAGCCAGTATTTGGAGATTTATGCCCACAGCAGTTCGGAACAATAAGTTTGGAGAATCAACCTTACATATTTGAACATGGACGTATTGCTGTACGTATGCTGTTCGTGCAAACGCTCAAGTAAACGGATCCGATTGCTGCCAAATCCTGCAAGTATCCTAGTTCTTACTTCCTCGGATTTTTCGCAGGAGCGCGAGAAGCGCGTTTTTGAGGACGTGCTATATTTCAGCAGGTGCCAAATCGTGTGTGACGAATTCGCGCGTATCTGGGCTTGTTTCCGAGTTTTGGTTAACGGCGTCTTCACGCACTTCTCGCTCCACTATCGCATGAACAAATGAGCGGCATAAAAATCGCATCAAGTGAGAAATGACGGAAATAGAATCAAAAACCTCAATTGGAAAAAATGCTCCTCATATTTTATGAACAAGTTGCGCCAATAATGATTCTCTAGATGTAATACCGTGTCAGCTGTGTTCTCCTTCGAGAATTGTTCAACAGACAGGAAAACGAGAGCTGCAGCAAAACGTTTTTTCAAAGTTTAGAATATAATCTAAGCAAAAGAAGCTTTATTTAAAAATGTAGGTTATTGTCCGAGAATTGAATTATGTTTTGCCCATTGCAGTTTTTAAAATGCTAGTGTAGTTCGTAGAAGTAAATCCTATTCATCTGTCTACCGCACTAGCTAAGTATTGAACAATGTAGGACCAGCAAGCTTCTGAAATCTAGAACACCGGCAACCTGTTATTTCGCGCTTTACAGAAAAAGAGGAGGTAACATTTCGTTCGTCCCTCCGCGCAGAGCTCTGGGTCCTCAACTAGTCCTCAAGCAGGGCGGTTGCTTACAAAATGAGCGTTTTTACGCTTATAGCACGCCAGTGACGTGAAATTAGCTAGTTTTAAAGTTTACTAGACGTTATGAAGCAATTTTTGCGTGTGGTGTGTGAATTGTTCCTGAAGATATCGTTAGAAGAATTCGTTATCGAGGACCGACTAGCGCCCGATGTTCATTCTAGGATGTTCGCAAATTCTATTCCGGCGGCCGGCGCTGGACCCAGTCCGGCCAACATTCTTTCTAGCGCTCGGATTTTGTAGCTACCTGACATTTTGAACCTTAGCCGTCGCCCCAGCCTCGACTATCATTATTTCAGCGATGTGTTTCATGTTTCTGACATAAAATTTTGCGTATGTAAATTACAGTTCATACTTGAATAAGTGTCGACAAAGTCTAGGACGTATACCCGAAGTAGCGTAGTAACTCGTGGTGCTGGCCTTCAGCTGTAGCTAATCATAGGTAATGTTGTGAATGTATTCCTTTTAGGAAATTGAACTCATTGTTTATTACAATCCCGGCCTTCAGCTCGGTCCGATTAAATGTAACTTTATGCGCATCTTATCATTTTATAGATAAAACATTCCGTTAATTCGAATTAAGGTAAGTTCCAAGTCCGAAACCGAGCACCGACTTTCCCTAGTGCAACTTTAGGAGCTTTCCGGCCATCCTACAAATTAGGGATATCGTACCCAGTCTAAAATCAAACCCGGGTACCCTCGGGTACCCGAATATTTTACATTTTGCCTTATTATTTTCTGGCGAATGAAAATATTTCCATACAGGCGATTTTTTTGATGACTTTGTTTTCTTATTTATTTGTAGTTTCATACAATGTTCAAGCTCTATGCTCTACGCATTTTAACGCCGCGACTTTTAAACCGAACTAATTTGAAATAGTACCTACTCGCTAGTCGCTAATTCAAACTGCAAGTCGTCTGTCGTCGTAAATATTTTCAGACTTCCAAGTGCTATCAAATTCAAGTACGTGACTTTTTATCCGAAATTGGTAGCAGCATCAACATCACACAGAGGATGTTGATGTTACTTCAACCCATACTGACGCGATTTAATGGTAGTATTGACGGGTTGAATATTTCCGTGAAGCGGATTTATTGCCTTAAATGAAACAAGAATCAACATTATGTGGTATAGGATGGGTTGACTCTTATTATTACTGCATTGTTGCTTTTCCAGAGCTTATTCCTATTGTTTTTATCATCTTCTCCGAAAAGGGCTTACTTTCTGGACACTACATAATTTACTAGTCGGGTACCCGGCTCCTGAAGATATACCCGGGTTGACTATTACCCGGGTAAGCCCGGGTACCCGCCGACATCCCTACTACAAATCATGAGGGTGGCAGGTAACCAATAAAAATACCTACAGGCGAACACTTGCATTTTCAACTTAAGACCCAGCCCATTGATCATTGCAGCTAGTCGTGTGCACTTTTTAAATTTGCTACAGGTGATCGTTAGCTAGTTTGTGGGTTTGTCTGTTAATCGTAATTCGTACGTAATAAAAAGTAATTGTAAGTGTTGATTAAAAACTAAATACGATCCGCAACATAGCAATGCAAAGCAACGTACACAAATCGATCTGGACACAGTAAAACGTCTCTCTCTATTTCGAGGTTGTAAGTTTCTGTATTCCCAAAAACAAACTAACAGAAGTCTTGATTTGGTCCAGTTTAATCGTGCTTAGAGAGCATTTTCCACATCACCTGTAGCACTTTTACATGGCGAGCAAATAGTACATAGACAAAAAATGCGACTAAATGTCTAACATTGTTTGATTCAAAAGCTCATGAAGGAGCTAGTATGATATAGTTACAACATAGTTGCAACCAAAAATTCTAGAAAGATACTTGGAATTAACCTGGACGATAAATTCGATAATCGGTTATTAAAAACTTTCAGTTAGTTTCGAGAATCGAGTTGAAAACTTATTAAAAGTACAATTAGCATCCAAGAAATGGGAATAGTAGAAATGCAGGACCGAAGTTGCATAATAAGTTCAAGTGCAACTCTCTTGTTCCTTAATTTGTTTATCTTCAGAGAGTCGAGGAATATTTGCATCCCACCGGAAGTTCCATCTTCCGTATTTTTGTTCCATCAGTTCGTAGGTTTGCCCGCTATTCAAATTGGCAGTTTCGACAACGATATTTGACTTTCCGGAGTTAATTACGCCAAGTGCTCGCCGGAATTCCCGCTGCTTACAACGAAATCTTTATCAGATCGGGGCTCACGTCTTGAAATGCACTCTTCTAATAAGTTGGACATTGTTCCCTAACGGGAATCCCTAGCCAAAGTTTCTCTTTTCCAAACCACATGCTGGAGAAATGCAGAAATGTGTCAGGTTCAATATTGTTACATAGAAAGCTACTTAACCCCATCTCACTTTCCACCCTTCTTTTACTTATCGCAGAAATAACGATCAAGAAGTCGACTGTTACAACCTTTTGATTTAATGATATGAAAGTCGACGTGTGGTAAGGTGAGTTGCTTCTAGCAAGAAGCTGAAATTAATCTCAATTCCTTATGGCCAAAAGCTTGAAACAAAGAGGGCGTGTAACATGCTAAGCGTACATTCAGAGCGCGGAAATCGAAAGAAAATAACGTTAATGAGATGCTACTCTAGATATATGCCTTCATTTTCCGCCTCATAACTTCCCGCTTTAGCGTGAAATAATTCCCCGGTGCCAAATAAGGGCGATATCTTCGCAGAATATCTTCACATCGCGAGCATGATGCACTCTTTATGCTGATTACCAGTAGGCGTCGCCCGCACTACCGGAATAACGTGCTTATTGAAGATTCGCCTTTTAATACAATTTGTAAGAATATCTAATTAAATCTAATGCGTTCATTCACGAGCGGGCTTACTTAACAAGATTTTGCAGCTACTCAAGCTAATATCGCGTAATTACTTCTCTGCCGGCAGCTCCGTCGTCAGGTACACAAAAGCCTCAACTTTTGAAATTTCCTCGCACACCAGCTGCGAAGGACATGACCTGTATTTGCAAGCACTCGTAAAAAGCTCTGATTAGGTACCTAGCGTGCTTTAAATATGTGCACGAGTCTGCTTCAGAGAGAATTCTTTATGCATTCTGCTTTAGAGGAAAACCTATTCCTTTGCCGTACTTAGCCTACAACCACAGATATTTACTTAAGCTTGACCAATAATGATAAATAAAAGAATAACAATCAAGTATAATAATGAACAAGTGAAGTTTCATTTGACAAAATTATTAAAAATGCGAGAAGTTTAAAAAAAATCTACTTCGTTTCAGATTTTCCGAGTCGAACCAGCACTAGAACCATACTTCGTATAGCAAGTATGTATAAGATTTTCCAGATTTGTGATGATATAAGGTATATACAGCCAAAGTAGAAAATACCAAACATATCTGGGAAATGCCATATTGTAATACATAAAAGAGGCATAAGATGAGGATTCAAGAGCGAAAAATTGTTCTTTGGTGTTACACTACTGGAATAAGTACAGGAAGACCCAAGAAAATACAGAAAGACAAACGTCTGATAGACGAAACAGGTGTTTTGCCTACATACTGAAGGAAGAAGATAATGAAATATTCCATCTTATATAATATCTGAAATGATATTGGATGAAAAAAGTCATTGCTAGGACACGCCATCAGTGCCATGAATTAGGGCCAATCAACCATGTCGTTAATGGCAACGTGAATACGTACCGAATTTAAGGAAGAGATATTCTAGTACCAACTTGGCCGTCAAAATATATATGGTAGTTGCACTGTGAGATCAAATTAGGAGTGTAGTGATCTGACAAGAACTACAAATAGAAAACAGATGATACAATAAGAAATATGGAAAGAATGTAAGAACACAGATATCCTCCACAAGTAGTGCAAAAGAAAGAAGCAGAACAGCAAGACCCAAGAAAAGATTTATGGGCATGGACGTATGAGGACGGAACAGGTATTTTTCCCACACCCTGTAAGAAGGCGAAGATGATATTCTAGTTGATGATATGATGATCTTTGAGACGATCCTGGATGAAAAAAATCATTGTTAAGACAGGCTGTGAGTACCATGCATTACGGTCAATCAACCATTTCGTTAATGACAACGTGAATACGTTCCGAATTACACAAAAGATATTCTAGTACCGACTGGACACTCACCACAAAAGATAGATCAATGAAGTGATATGAGGAGAATTAGAAATAGAAAACAAATGATACAATAACAAAGATGCGAAGAATGGAAGAACATACAACTTCAACAAATATTGAACTATATGTCAAGAGGGAGAAGAATCACGACAAGACCCAAGAAAAGATTAATGGATATGGACGTATGAGGATGAAACAGGTATTTTGTCCACACACTGTAGAAAGAAGAAGATGAGATATTCTACCTGGTGCTATGATGATTTAGAAGACAATCCTGAATGACAAAAAACATTGCTACGACAGGTTGTAAGTACTATGAACTACGGTCAATCAACCATGTCGTTCATGCCAACGTGAATACGTTCCTAATTTAAAGAAGAGATATTCTATTTAGTATCAACTGGGCCCTCACCTCGAAAGATAAATCAGTGATACTTTATAAATTAATTTAAGAATGAAGTGATACGAGAAGAATTGGAAATAGAAAGCAAATGATACAATAACAAATATGGAAAAAATGGAAGAACACATAATTTCAACAAATATTGAACTATATGTCAACAGGAAGAATCACGGCAAGACCCAAGAAAAGATAAATGCACATGGACGTATGAGAACGAAACAGGTATTTTGATCATTTTGAAGCAAACAGAAGATTATAGATTCTATCTAATGGTGTGATAATTTACGAGATAAATTAGTCAAGTCATTGCTAGGACAGGCTGTAAGTATCATGGATTACGGTCAATCAACCATATCGTTAATGACAATGTTAATCCGTGCTTAATTTATAGAAGATTTATTCTGGTACCAACTGGACCCACACCTCAACGGATAGACGTTTCAGGACGGAACAGGTATCTTGCTTACACCTTGATACAAGAAGCAGGAGATGAGATATTATGATGATATGCTAATTTATAAGATGATCCTGGATGAAAACAGTCATCGCTAGGTTAGGCAGGAGGTAACACGAAATGATAAATTAACCACATTGTTAATGGCGGCGAGAATACTTGCAGATTTAAAAAAAAATACTGCAACAGCGTTCATATGATGATCTGATGACGTATCTAATGATCTCAAAAGAAGATTGGTAATGACTACTACACCGGTATCCCCTTATTCCCGTACCAGTGCTTTGGGGCATATACGAGTATATTCGCATGGAGAGAAATTTATGAAAAGGAGAATAGCATGAAAAGAAAAATCCTAGTTTTCCATTCTAATGACGTAAACACAGCTTAGAAGGGTCTTCAAGCACAAGCTATCTGGACACAATTCCTTCAATAATAACGATAACGAAATACCTGATCCCTCAAATCTACAATTAATTCAAGAAATTAACAAAAAATGAGCCCAAATAGCAAGATTCAAATAAAGATAACGTTTTAAGTGTTACCGCTTACGGAATGCTACTTTCTGGTTTTACAGAAAAGACATTGACTAGGATGGGGCATTAGAAAAGCCATTATTAGCAACAAGCCCAGAAGTAAAGACTGAAGACTGGGTAGTGTTCATTTCTTCCTCTTTTTGACGACCCACATCTTCAGGCAGAGCTGATGTCAAGATATATTGTGGGTTGCATCTTTTTATCATTATCAAATTCCAGGGAAGTTGGCAAGAATATGAGTTGATCTTTCCACAGCCATCTCCATTGTTTTACAACGCAATGAAGAACAAAAAATATGTAGTATCGAGAAAAGGCGCACTGCAATGACTAAGATTCTTCCAACAGCCAAAATAAGGAAATGTTTGATTTTTCAAACAAAAAATCAATATTCTAGCGCTACCACCGATGGTAGTTTCTTATTGTATCACACTGTACTTTATAAGACTAACATAGGCTAAGTTACTCTAATGTTAGATCTTTAATGTAAGGCGCAAACAGAATGCTTGGTTAGGAATTTAATAAAATGGCATCCAACTGTAACATCAGTCACTTATTGCATTCGGGCAGATTGTGAACTTGCACAGCAGTTAATTAAAATATATTTGTACTTTAGAAACCCTACAAAGAATCTTAGGCCCAATAAGGTAAAACACCTGTGAAGAAGGCGCCACAATTATGAGATATACAAAATAATCCAATAAACCTTCAGTATCAGCGCAATCAAAGTGCGACAGCAATCCTCTTGGCATTTTTACTTCTGTCAAATGTCAAAAATATCGACTCTCTTCTAGCCTGCTTGCAACGCTGTAATTAGGAAGGCTCTCTGTCGCACTCATAGCACCGAATCCTTCTAGGCGGGCCGAGGACAAAACCGTCGATGAGTTTCGGGCACCTGGCTACATTCAGTTAAAATAGTTCCTGTTTTTGATTTGTGCACGGCATTGGAAGTTTTGCGTGTCGTAAACATTTACTGTACGAGCATTGAAAAATTTACGTAATTAAGAATACAGCCGTCTTCAGCAAACGATAATTTTAGAGCGTTCTCTTTCGTTGCTTTATGTAGCTCTTCAGCACATTTCTAGGCCTGTTCCAGGCCGCCAAAATTTGCTAGCGTAGAATACTGCACTCTATTTTTTGTCACTCGGCTTTGGAGTGTAATAATATGGCCTAACCTAATTCCTAATTCTTTGATTTTTTGCATGTTTAATCGTTTGTAGGAGTTATTCCGTTTTTCAGTGATATAATAACTATGTCTCTGAAAATTAAATTCCAATATGTCACATTGCATTGAAATCAATTGTATTCGGGGCTATAAAGTTTTCTTTCATTAAAATCATGAAGCAACCCCGTAGCTGCGTGCAAAAATTCTACTGTAGAAATAGGCGCCGTACTAAATGATTCATTTCAGCATTTTTTTAACGAGCGATCTTGAACGATAACAATAAATTTTACGATCCGGCAGAACTGCCGCTATTTTATTTTTTATATGGCGCGCGTAAGATAAATAATGCATCTTGTATTTCATGAATATCGAGAAGAGCATAAAAGTATGTGAAGTGGCATAATCTCGACCCTGCCTATCGTAAATACAACTCCAACGCAATAACGTCCAGCTATGTTTATCCACATTTTTAAAACCGCAACGCTTTTCGGGTATAGAATGAAACGCCTCCAGCATATGTCTTTCGACCTATTTGACACAACGTAGTAAAAATCTCGACTTGGGTACAGGTAATGTGATTTAAGTTTTTAGCTGACCCGGTATTTTCCATTTTTTAGATTTCAAATTTAGGTGATGATCAGTTTCATTTTATCTCCCAAGTCTTCCTTTCAAACTGATTGATGGTTGAAAATTGCGTTCATCTGCAAACAGCTCCTCCACAAAGGTTACCTAAGCGGATGCGGCTGCAAAATAGCCAAGGCACAATCGAAGCAATCCATAATTTGACACAATGCACCAGTGACGGTGCCTTAAAAATGGCGGAAGAGCGAGAAAGTTGGTGAGTGATCGTCGTGTCGTCCGATATCCTAATTGCCAGGCATTTTGCGCAACTAATGAGTTTGCTCAGTCACAAAGGCTCGGGATTTTCTCCGAATTTCTAAAGCCAATAATTAATTAAAACCATTTAGCAAAACGTATTCGGGGGGCGGCAATGGCGGCGGTCCTACGCCCACACATTTGTCACGCGCGCATTTAAAACACATGTCTGCCCGCCATCAACATGGAACTTGCGGCTCGTAAATAATGGAACTTGTTGAATTCAACATTTCCGAATTCAACAATGAATATTCATCCCGCTAATTAAGCTTAATGCCAAATTCCAATGGAGAATTAATTTACGGGTTATAGTAAAATAATATTTGATAATTACTCCTTCCGCCCATTTAGCTGAACATCAAATAATAGCCCCAGCTTCGCTAGGCTCCAAGTTTTATAAAATTACACTCTGGCAAGATACATCCCTATTCAATAATCCCCAATTTAATTAGCTCTGTTGTCGCAGCGAAGCTCGCGAATCAAATATTAAGAGTAGCAATATTAACTTGCTGTTATTACATGCATCCTTCACACAGCAATGAAATTAACTGCAAATATTAAGTGCGATTGCTTAATGTTGCCTATGAAGTTATTAACTCCTAAATTGTTAATCTAAATGTAACCACACAATTTTCCGTTTGGAAATTGCTTCGACGCAATCGCTACACGTGCATCATCAAGCAATTCTGATACTTTAAAGAAGGGACCCAGTTTGCTAAGCCTTAGTAAAGAAGGATGTTTGCTCTTTTTATAACAGATTGATCGACTTCAGTTGTTAGTGAGCAGTCTGTTATAAGAATAAGCCAACGGTAACAATTTTATCCTTTAAAAATGTTAATATCTTTAGTAAAAAATGGCAACATGCATCATTTAATACGCAATGGCTTTTACTATTACAGTGAAATTGTTGGATGTAGGCATAAAGTACTGCTTATAGTACTGCCCATTATTTGATGAATAGATAATGTAGTGCGTAGAAATTCCAAAAAATCTAATACATCCGGTTAATGCGAGGGGTTGACCGCTGTGAAATATGGTGTACATGTGGCTTGAAGTACCTATGAAATACTTGAAGTACCTATGAAATACCTTGAAATACTTGAAGTACTTGTGAAATACCTGAAGTACTTATGAAATACCTGAAATACTTGTGAAATACCTGAAGTAGCCGTGAAGTACTTGAAATATTAGTGAAATATTTGAAATATTAGTGAAATACCTGAAATACTTGAAATCCTCGCGAAATACCTGAAATATTCGTGAAATACTTGAAATATGAAATATGGTGTACACGATTTTTCCCAGCGGTTCACCCCTCGGGTTAATGGCAATATAGATCGACTCAAAAGTGGGTCGAAGGCGCCTTAAATAAACACAACAGCATAGGCACAAAACTTATCAGCGTTTAATAGATTCTTAGTTAATATCCAATATACGAACGGTGGATGTCAACACATAAATCGTATTGCTTCCGGAAAATTGGCGGAAAACAATTGACCGAAGGCAAATTGATCGAAACGCAATTGATCGAAACAGCAATTGATCGAAATACAATTGATCGAAAATGAATTTATCCGTACACAATTAATCGAATAACTAATTGTTCGAATTAAAACTAGTAATTCAACATTCGTTTATCAATTATTGTATTCCACTAATGTTAAATTTATAAGTTTATGAGGTCTTTACTTTTACCGATGAATATGCTAGATTTGTTTGTACAACCAGTTACTTGGGACATTGCCATGTAGTTTTAAAACAATGCAATTGAAGACTGCATCGCGGTTTCGACCAATTATTGTATCAATCAGTTGCTGTTTCCATCTATTGCGTTTCGGTCAATTTTCCTTCGGCCAATTTTCCTTCAGTCAATCGTTTTCGGTGAAATTTCCTAGACACCCAAATCGTATAACTCCAGCATACAATAGCTTGAATGCAGCAAGTAGCCGCTGAACATGGGCGGGTAATTTATTTGGAAATTAAGTAGAAAAATTTCCGCTACTACGTACGAACAAAAAGGCCATCTTCTACGGAATATGCGGGGAAGCTCAACGGGGTGGCGACAAAATGATCTAAACAGAGTTGCAACCCAATTAACCAACGGTAGAACGAAAGATGAAGCCGCATAGATTCAACAGTACGGAACTTCAAGGCTCTCCATATCCTATATTCTAAATCCTGGAAGTCGAAATGCCAAAAAATCGGCCGATATTACTCAGGACTTTGAATGCGCACATCCTTTGCTCACACGTGTCTGGACCCAACTGTGTAAACATGCTCACGTCTGAAGAACAATGAAAAGCCTGTCGCTAACACATGGAAGCGGACACATTCGAAACGGTATGGCAATAGCAACAAAAAAACTCAGGAAAATGGGATATTAATCAATTGCACATCTAGAAATAAACTACTTTACATGCATGTGGCGTTTTTGTGAAACGCAATGCTGATTTCTCCACAAAAATGCCACATGCTGCGTGTCAAGTTTAAAATTTCAGGTGAATTTGGTGTAGTTGTTTCGAATAGCACATTATTTAATTCTTTTGGTGTTTCACATTTTTTTACAATTTGTCTGCATTGAGAACCTTCAGAACAATCGACTAGCTCTACAAGCAAGCAGTTTCATTGCATCTTCAGCTATCTATACACATATTACAAAAATAATTACAGATTGTAAACTATTCATACACAGAACATACTTTAGCTCTACATTGGGAAAGGCATCTTCTAGTTTTTGCTACCAATGCCAAATCAGTGTCAACAGGAAAAATAAACATTTCTTTCTTCTACTGGCGTCAGATCTGTTAACAAACGGCTGTCACCATGTTAGTTTTCATGAGTTTGGCGACAGTTAGTAGCCTATAATCTTCCTCAATAAAAATCAGAGCCAAGAAATTTTTCTGCGATCTGTTCCACGGATTCTTAACTATACCTATAACACCTTAAATGCTTGAATCTACACAAGTACTATTTTGGTTAAAATGTAAGATTTGACTTCATACATAGAATTGGTATTTGTTTCCATAACTCGGCGAAGTAATAAATGCACACACACAAGGCTTTCTCTATTTCTATTTCTTCCAATGCTCATTGTTTACTTTGAATTGAGCGGACTTCGGTATGGTTATTGTTGAATTGGTGTCCATGGTATCCAAATATAGTATACTGTGTGCCTGGGAATTATAGACAACCGGCGAGATGATCGCTAACCCTTGATCTGATAAACAGCTAACAGTGATCCAAGACGGGCACCTGTATAGCCTGGGATGCTAATTTCTCACAAATGCCTTGCACAATCGGTCTCTGTTGGAGCGACAACCGTAGTGGCAATTCGCTGTGACATGAGTTGGTGCTCACTGATCTAGTTAGCACTCGCTAATAGGCGCGCGATGTGGCAAGCATGCGTATTATACCTATTACAGCGTCGATGCACCTGCAGACCATCCCTGATCGAGATATTCTAGTAGATGCTACGTGAAAGCATCAAGGGGCCACAAAAATGTTCTTTCCATGTCTCGCTTTACATTTTGACTGTTTTGTGCTTATTCCAGCGAATGCGTGAACATATGCTACATAAAACGGGCTGCTGACTGACTTGCCTTCCCGGGATCTTATTTGTGATCCAGAACGCCTAGACCGAAGGGGGCGGTTCTGAATTTCAGTAAAGGGAACTGATTTGAACCCAGGAAAACTTAATTATCCCCTAACTAAAATATTTCTTGTCCAATGTGGTAACAGTCTAGAAATCAGAAATCAGTTTCCTCACTGCCCTTGTTTTTGGAATTTTCGAATGCTTATACCTGTTTCTAATAATATATGACCTAAGGATATGTCTGTTCCTGGATAATTCTTGACAGATTCAGTAACTTTATTGTATCTCACATTTACTGTAGTTTAATCAATTCGATGAGTTGCCTGTACTGGGATGTGTTTTCACACGAATACATCGTATATCAGCGATAAGTATATATTGCAATGGTTTTGTGCTCTCAACAATTTTGCTAGGCAATTGGTGCAAGCTTAGCTTACTTTTATTGAGATAAATGCACTGATGGGTGCAGCTGAGTTTCACAAATTGAGGCAAAGGTAACATGAAAAGCTAGTTCAAACGGGTTACTTTCTTGGGCTCAGATTTGACGGGGTTTTGGAAGTGCACATGCAGTTAGACCATATGTGAGGATTGTAGCATTAACGTTTGCAGTATTATGTTTGTTATTGTACGAAATGGTTTGCACAAGTACAAGTATGAGCATTATAGTGGTCAGAAAGCTAGGACTAGAATGGCAAAGTAACTGAAGGCTATAGCAATGCAGTACGAGAATTAGAAACGTTGCACGAAGCAACTGACAAGAAATGTTGCAAAGAGCAACCTACGAATAGCAAAGAAATAGAACGAAGAACATTTTTAAGTGCATAATAAACTACAGAAAATAACAGTGCGGTTAAAAACACAGTGAAATAGCAGAGTATTAATTGTAGTGCATTCTAACCTACGAAAAACATTTATTTAGCTTGTAAGAATTAAAAATGTTATCAAAACCTTATTCTATAAGTTAATTGTAAGTATCACACCTTATTTCCTTTTAAACAATTGTGTTAAGATGTTGCTAAGATACGAGAGTTTATTTTGTTTAACAACCACAAAAGAGAGCTTTCAAAATTACCCAAGCTGTTAACATTGTTTCACATCAGCTCCCATAAAATATTTGAATTTGTTAATAAAACATATCCATTTTAGTAAAAGTGTTGGTGTTATTTAACCAGTAAAGTGTTGGGCACAATTAAATCCAGTTTTCCAGTCTTAAAGTGCTGTATTGGGTGAATATTTGTCTTCGACAAAACCAGGCAAGTGGCGATCCAAGTAAGCGCTACGTTTGGGAGTCGATACTGCCTGCAGGAGCTTCAACGCCTAGAGAGGTCTTCCACGCAGAACTTCAGGCAGAGATCCGAGTTATCAGGCCGTTAGCAGCGAATAAAACGAGTTGGCGTCTCCCGAGAGGTGTGACCAGCATCCAAGGCTTCTGCAAAACCAGGTATTTGCGCAATTTTGATCGTCTAGAGCTTGTTTATATTGCTGGGGCCTGCAATATTGGAGTTTACGCTACGCATTGCGGCAGTTCCCGATTATCCAGAGCGTCCCAGAACCCAGAGATCGACGTGGCGTCAGTAAAAATTATAGAAATTATAGGAAAATTGTGCGTTCGTTTGAAAACTAAAAACAAATGATAGTTGGCGTCACTATACGTCACGGTAGAACAAAAGCCGTTAGTATTGTTGCTATGCAAGATCAAATAGTGCCTACCTGTTTTTTTTTGCCGATTTTGGCATCAATTTAAATCAATTATTGCGATTTGTACGAGGGCATACTGCTTTGTTTTCATGTCAATTTTTGAGGTTAGCTACTGCAGATTTAGTTGTGGCGCGTTCACAAGTAAAAGAATCCTAGTTGAATTGAAGCTACTAAAAATTAATTTGCTCTACCAAGTATTTCTAGTCTAGCGACCTAACCCATGAGACATAGTTTTTATGTTCACCGGAGTAACCGAATATTATTGCATATAATTAAAATAAAATAAAAGCACCAAAATGGTTCGATTTTGCAGTAAAATATTTGTATTTTTAATAAGCCTAAGACCGTGCACAGGCAGCACTATTCATATCGCAGTACGTGAAATTAGGAGCATCCCTTTTCTGATCATTTTTCTTTTATTAAAGTAAAGGGGGCCTTAGTTCATAGTAATATGTTAAGGACATCAACCAATATCTATGTTCCATTCTTCAGTACAAATTGAAAGAAAGGAGAAACTGTAACTAGAATAGTTTTTATATTAGACTTGATAAAGGGAACTTGGTGTTACGTTTTGAAATCGTTGCTATAATCATACGGTGAGTATTTGACTTAAATTTGGCAAAAGAGAACACAGTTCGTGAAGTTTTATAAAAATTGATTCGTCATCATTGACTTTCACTCTCTTCACCATCAAACAATAGCATCAAATAATGCATGTTCGTCTCCAACTCAATTTCCCAACTTCATCGAGCCACAAGTTGAACATCTAGCTTCGACATCAGCAACCGCCAGTGACATTGGATTCCTTCTCCACGTCTAACGTGCGGTCTTCGGGAGTAGGTTAACGACCCAGGAGGTACAGTTATCCGGCCGGACGCCGTTCCAACTATCGCAATACGTTAACCCACTCTCATACCACCACGACTAATCTGCAGCCAGCTTTCCACCAACTGCTGCTTGCATTTGCACCCGCTCGCCATTGTTGCTTTTTCCTAGACGCGGCTTTGTCTCATGGCGAACAATGCCCTAATCTTGCGAACTAAATGGGCAGGGAAAACGTGACCCACATCGGAAAGTGGTGCCAGATCGGAGCAGATAACTAAGTGGTTGGAAACTAGCAGCCCATTGAGGACATGGCTGGATGGATTAATAGTCGTTATTGTGCAGTTTCTTGCAAATAGCTGTGAACTTTTTACAATTACAGAGACAAACATTATTAGTCCTAAACAAATAATAGCAACGGAGTTGTCACTTGTCGCCGAATCAAAAGTAGAATTACGCCTGCAAGTAGTGTTTAGGGAAAGCACGTTTCTTAGAGCATAACAGCAAGACAGTTCGTATTATGGCGCCAGTTGGGCGGACGTGAATGGTATAGTCACAGAAGATCATAAATTGACAGAAATAGTCAATATTATGAAACATGAAACAGTTATAAAACTTCGTTGTAGTATTAAAAAAAAGAACAAAATCGTCACAAGGAATTCTCCTTTATCACGATAACGCTCCGGTTCATAAGAGCCTTATTTCTATGAACGCAATTTGTGATATTTGGTTTGAAGTTACGGAGGATCCACCCTATTCCCTTAACCTGGCACCTAGCGATTTATATTTATTTCCAGAGTTAAAAGAGATTCTTCCGAGATCAAAATGTAGGAGCTACCTACGACGCTGTTATAGCAGCATGAAGGCTCCCAGGTTTTCAAGAATGACACTTCTAGGCTTAAACATTGGTGAAATAATTTATTGTCGTCAGGTTCAAGGGAATTACGAGTATGTTGAAAATACTGTACAGCCCTCATAGCATACGAAATTTACATTATGGAATGTACATGGTTTTATTCCACAGCTCGCTGATGATCACAGTTGTTTCGATCTTGACATATTATTCGAAATCCTATTACTAATTCTAAACTCCAACATAAGTATGCAACACAAGTTTTAATGACCAAACAAACGATTTAATTAGAACAATCAAATGTGAATAGACCTATTACCCAAAATTAGTGATGTTATGCACGAAATATATGCAGGAGAGATAGAATAAAGCACGCTGGCAATGACCTGTAAACCAAGGCCAGTCCTGATTTCAAACGCTAATTTTGAAGGCTGCCCATACATATTGCATGAAACCGACTATACAACAATCGATTCGATTTTCGACGAATAAGTTAGTAGCGTGTTTGCCTTATGATCCCACGCACGTCTGCGGCAAATCATTTGGCTTGTTAATCAGCTCGGCTGTGACAGGTGCACGTCGACTTATTAAATTTGCGGAAAGCAGGCAACAAGCCTCGATTCTTGTAAAGTGCGGTAATTGAGCGAATTATTGACAGACGTCAGCTGCGGATCCAGGTCCTGAGGGAAGGATTAACTCCAGTGCCAGGAACTGAACCGCCGCTTATTAATTTCGCCATAAAATAAATGTGCCTGGAAATTCAGCCATACAATTCTTGGGTTTTAGATTATAGGTGGAAGGCCCGTTGTACTACCTCTAACTCGCATCTGTGTATATGTTTGTGTATATTCTTGTTACTCTACCTCATAAACCAATATTCAGATGGTATGCGCTTAAAACACATAGTTATGTAGAATACAACTTGAAAATGTTAACATCAAGTTGAAAAGAAGAGAGTTAACGTCCCTTGATATAGACGACATATAAAAAAATGCTTGATGAAAACAGTTGATTATACATTCTGAGGATACCATGGCTTGTCATTAATCATCAGTTCAGTTGTTCTCAAATATTTCTAATAAAGCTTAAGTAAATAATCTATGATCCATGTTGAGTTGTGAGTTTTGGAGTGACCCTGTGTAAAAATTAATGCGAAAACTTAATGTAGAGCATCGTTAGGTTTTAATTAATTTTATAATGTACCTAACTTTTTTTCAGTTAAATTCTATTAGTTTAGAGGAAATCATGTATGAATTGAATCAATTTTATTATTCTATTATTTCGAGTTTCGAGTCAAATTTAATGCAGTTGAATTGAATGACACAGAATTGAATCGAATATACTGGATTACTGTATTATGTGATATTAAGGCAAAAATATGCAACTGCCTAGGAAAAAATCAAATAAAATGTAACTAAATTGCAGTAGAATCGAATCAAAACATGAAAATTCAATTGAATAAAATCAGAGCATGCTAATAGCCGGTCAAAAATCGAATTATTACAATGGCAAATTCAATATAATTAACGATTAATAAATATTTTCGTACCGAAGTTAAAAGAGTCGAAAGTTTCAATCGATTCATGATTTAATGCCATTCGTGAGTCGATTTCATTGTTCGAGAAAAATTAAGATTGGAAAAAGGCTATGAATCAGTTTTATTCGATTCGATTCGGCTGAAAAAGTGAAATAAATCAATTAATCAAATTAAGTGTAATAGAATCATATCGAGTTGATTTTAATCACAATGCGACTCGGTTAGTAGGGATTAGAATCGATTCGCACAATTAGGGTTAGAAAAATCCGTTCTATTCGATTCGATTCAGTTGAAAAGTTGTAATCGATTAATTGAATCAAGTGTAATAGAATCATATCTAGTTGATTTTAATGACAATGCGACTCAGTTACGAAGTAGGGATTACGATCGATTCGCAATTCCATTCTGTTCATGACTGAAAACTGGTATATTCACGTTTCAATTAAGACACAATCAGAATAGCTTCACAATTTAATTCCATTCGCGATTTGAATTTATTAGCCGAAACCAACTAGAATTCGGTAAAGGTGATGAATCGATTTTAATCGATTCAATTTGATTTTGTTGAAGAAGCAAAATCGAGTAATTGAATCGAGTTTAATAGAATCATAGCAAGCTGATTTTAATAACGAGACGCGGTAAAAACTTAGGGATTAGAATCGATTCGCAATTCCATTCGATTCCCAATTGAAATCAGGTCTACTCAAATTTCAATCGATGCAGCATTCGCACAAATTCGCGAATTGGAAAAGGCGAAGAAATTGATTAATTGAATCGAGTGTAAATAATCCTACAGTGTGGCTTTTAATATATGCGACTCGAATAAAAATTAAGGATTAGCATCAATTCAAAATTCCATTCGATTCATGATTGAAATCCGGTCTACTCAGGTTTTAATCAAGTCACGATTCAAATTAATTCACGATTTAGTTATATTCGCGAATTGATTTCATTCGATCCACCTAAAAACGTAAAATTGATTAATGAATTCTATTGTAATAGAATCATATCGAATGGAATTTTAATAGCAACGGGACTCGATTAAAATTTCAGGATTAGGATCGATTCAAAATTCAATTCGATTGAAGACTAAAATCCGGTCTATTCATGTTTCAATCGAGTTAAGATTCGAATATATTCACGATTTAGTTACGTTCGCGATTTGATTCCATTCGATTCGCCTGAAAAGGTAAAATTGATTAATCCAATCGAGTGCAATAGAATTATATTGAGCTGATACTAATAACAATCCGACTCGGTTAACAATTAGTGATTAGAATCTATTCTCAATTTCATCGATTCCGGCTTGAAATCGGGTCTACTCAGATTTGTATAGAGTTGTGATCCGAATAGATTCACGACTTAATTCCATTCGCGATTTGAATTCATTACTCGAAACAAACTAGCATTGGGTAAAGGTGATGAATCGATTTTACTCGATTCCATTTGATTTGGTTGAAGAAGCAAAATCGAGTAATTGAATCGAGTTTAATAGAATCATAGCGAGTTGATTTTAATAACGAGACGCGGTAAAAACTTAGGGATTAGAATCGATTCGCAACTCCATTTGATTCCCTGATCCTGTAATCCGGTCTACTTCAGTTTCAATCGATGCACGACTCGAATAAATTCGCTATTTAATTCCAGTCGTAATTTGATTCACTTACTCGAGACAAACTAGGCTAGGAAAAAGTCGGAAGAAATTAATTAATCGAATCTTATAGAGTTGATTTTAATACGTGCAACTCGGATAAAAGTTAAGGAGTATGATCAATTCAAAATTCCATGCGATTCACTCAGTTCGTAATAGTCGCGATTCGAACACATTCACCAATCGAATACATTCACAATTTAGTTACATTCGCGATTTGAGTTCATTCGAATTGCCCGAAAAAGTAAAATTGATTAATCAATTCTAGTGCAATAGAATCATGTCGAATGGAATCTTATGCGACTCGTTTAAAATTTAAAGATTAGGCTCGATTCAAAATCCCATTCGATTCACGACTAAAATCCGGTCTATTCTTGCTTCAATGGAGTTAAGATTCGAATACATTCAAGATTTAGTTACATTCGCGATTTGATTCCACTCCATTCGCATGAAAAAGTAAAATTGATTAATCAAATCGAGTGCAATAGAATCATATCTAGCTGATACTAATAACAATCCGACTCGGTTAACAATTAGTGATTAGAATTTATTCTCAATTCCATCGATTCCGGCCTGAAATCAGGTCTACTCAGATTTCTATAGAGTTGTGATGTGAATAGATTCACGATTCATTCCATTCGCAATTTGATTTAATTACTCGAAAAAACTAGGCTTGGCAAAACATCGGGTGAATCAAGTGAAGTAGAATCATATTGATTTTAATACCAAGACGACTCGGTTAAAAATTCCAGTAGATTCACGCTCTGAATTACAAGGCTTGAGCATTCGATTAGGCTGAAGAAATGGATATATCGAATCGAGTGTAGTAGAATCACATCGAATTCATTATAATTATAATGCGACTCGGTTAAGCATAAGGGATTAGACTTCAATTGCAATTCCATTCGATTCACGAATGGAATCAGGTCTACACAGGTTTTAATCCAGTGATGATTTCGAATCGATTCACGATTGAATTTTATTCGTGATTGAATTGCGCAAAAAGTAGGTGAATCATTCGATTATTCCATTCCACTCGATGCAATTTCATTCGATTCGGTTGAATAAGTGAAATCGATTAATCGAATCGAGTGCAATAAAATCATCGAGTTTATTTTAATAACAATACGATTTGCGTAAGAAAAGAATTAGGGATTATAATAGATTCGAATAGATTCAGGATTTAACTCCATTCGTGATTTGATTCAATTGCGTGGCTCCGGAAAAAAAGGCGATGAATTGATTCTATTCGATTTGATTCCCAAACCAATTCCATTCGATTCTGCTGAAAACTGAACTCGACTAATCGAATCGAGTTCAATAAAAGCTCATCGAGTTGATTTTAATATTTCAACATATACACTTGTTTTCGATGTATAGTACGATCCATTCAAAGATTATAAGTAACAATTATGTGGAGTCCCCTAACTCTTCAGTGCCATGCGAATCGACAGTCATTCCCTGTTCTCGACTTTTTAGAAAAATTTTATAAAACATTCAATTAACGACTAGAATTCACTCAATACAAAGTTGTAATCAATGGACTATAATCATAATTCGATTCATTATTAGTTTCCATTAATAGACAGAAACATTATTTGACTAATCAACAGAAATTGATTCGTCCACTTGGATATGGTTGGATTCATAACAAACGCGTTGACTTAAATTTAATTTTACGCTTTTAGAGATTATTATCAAATGCACTACTAAAAGCTAGCCAATTCAAAGTTCTAATCAATTTTACTAGATTCACCATTAGCTCCGATTGAATCTTTTAATCGACAGAAACATTATTTTATTGAGCAAGAGGAATTGACTCGTTCGCCTAGATATTGGATTCACCAAGCGCGATAACTGAATTTTAACTTTGAGGTTTTAGGCATCAATATCAAATTCAGTACTAAAAGCTAGCCAATTCAAAGTAGTAATCAATTCGACTAGATTCACAATACGCTACGATTCACTATTTGAATCTTTTAATCGTCACAACCATTATTTTATTGGGCAAGAGGAATTGAGTCCTTCACCTGGATCTTGGATTCACCAAGCGCGATGACTTTCTAATCAATTGGACTAGATTCACAATTGGTTCACCATTTGATTCCATTATAATCGACAAAAATGGTATTTTATTAATCAAGAGAAATCCACTCGTCTACTTGAAGCTTGCATTCACCAAGTGCGATGAGTCAAATTTAATTCTTTTACAAATTCACTAGCTAAAAGCCAGACAATTCAAACTTTTAATCAATTTGACTAGATTCACTATTCCATTCGATTCGATTCCATTAATCGGCTGAAACATTATTTGATTAAACAATAGAACTCGACTCGTTCACCAGGATCTTAAATTCACCAAGCTCGATGACTAAAACTTTTAGTGATTGAAATCAAATTCATTATTAGAGTTCAGTCAATTCCATTTTAATCAATTTAACGAGATTAACAATTCGATTCACTATTTGACTTCATTTATCGCCAGAAGCAATATTAGATTAATCATGACAAATTGATCCCTTCACTTGAATCTTAGATTCGTCAAGCTTGATGAATCAAATACTATGCTGATGATTGTTTTAAAGAAAATAGATAACTTTCGGATTTGAAAGAAACTTGGTAATAAAATTCTGTAGGTTTTGTTGCTGAGGAAACGATTTGAGATAGGTCGTTTTGTTATTATTATCCACTGTTTAACAGACATTTTTTGAACATGCTGTATTGCAGTACTTTGAAAGAAATATGTCAGCAGGTTAATTACTAAAATAGAACCATTTACTAAAGCTTTAGAGTAAAACTTCTGAATACACCTACACAATAAGAAAAAAGTGGGCAAAGCCCCAGTCCTGTAGTTAATGCAATTTGTTTTGATAAAAGCTACCTTGCTCAATGTATTTGCCATTTCATGGCCAACTATTTTCTACATGCGTTTTAGTATACCGGATATTGTATAAGCCGGCCGTGAACATATTTATATGGTTCCAAAACGTCAACTTTTTCATTTTAAATTAATTTAAACGGGCGATTTAGCCATAAATCGATTAAGTAGTCACGGTTGGAATAGTAATTTGGTGATTATCATAACTCCAAATGTACTCTTACAACAATTAATTAATGAAATTGTCATTTTTATTGGTGGATCTTTTAAAAACCGAACCAAACCTGCAAAAACCATACTATAAATTAAAAAACACAAGTTAAAATTTCCCACAGATATAAAGTCACGTGTAGAAGCAACTCTGCAACTTCTAAATGTTTATCGGTTTCAAGAGAAAATGTTATATAAACCGATGATATCATCAGGATATAATTTTTTTTCCAAAAACTACGTAAGATACTCAAAAAAATCAAGTTTCATCTACGATGCTATCAATTGTGACGGTAGTCCCAAATACGACTGGAAGTGACATGCGTTGATCCAGCCATTGTTATGCCCAACTGGACGCAGCGTTGCAGCAGAAAATTCATACATTTATCATTGGGAATGCATACCTGAGAACTGAGAACTAATCAGTTGGAAAATAAAAATACTGTTATAGTCCATACCAAATCTGAAAGCACGTGATATATGTGGTCAATAATCAGGATAGTAAATCATGGCGCACGTTTGCATCCAATACCTTTATAAAAGCACAAAAAGGGGCACGGCGAAGCAGAACTCATAAATTATATTTGTGTGTACTTTAATTCAAAGCCCACTGTCATTTCTGCAACAGAAACTTCAAATTGAATTTTGAAAGCATGCTTGGAATTTAGATCGATATAATGATATTGAGGCTATTGTTATGCATGAATGGAGCAAACGGTTTGTAGGGGCATTTTCAACAAGCACATTTGGTTTACGTTTGATCAAATAAAAGCCGAGAAATACAAACCTAGTTCCGGGCATGGTTGCATAATTAAGGACATTAATACCAATTCGGCCATATTGCGATGCAAATACACCGAGTCATCGATTGAATCGCCCGCCGAATTCTAATGGCATGACAAACGCCAACGCCCTCTCGCGAGAAGAAGAGGCAAAGGTAATAAATCCTCACCTTAAAGAGCGCAACTCATTATCTGCTACTTATAGTTAGAGTGCTTCGGCGACTTGAGGATTAAATCAAAAACCTAGCTCTTTGAAGGTTACACTGTTCATACTGCACTTAGAGCTTGGTTAGGGCTTTTGATGTGCGAGCTTCTTCTGTCAAAGAGTGATTTTGATATAGCGGCCTATCATTTTATTTTCTTTGAGTCTCGCGAGCGAATTTCAACTCGGATTGCAATAAAAGTCATCCTTTGTCTGATAAATTCACGCTTGAACTTTCTGGGACAGCGCTAAAACTTCGTTGCAAGCAACTCGGGGTGTTTGCAAGAAGTGCTGCACTCGGAGTTCTCAGGTTTCTGCGATTGCAAAGGCTTAGTCCAGTACAAAACTTCTGCATTTAAAGCTGATCCTGTCAGTTTTTGGTATGTTTTGCCGTGACGTATTTCTTCGGCCTTCGAGACGTTAATTATATCTGATTCTTTGCCGATTTGTCCAATATATTCTTCAACTTGATGTGGATTCTATTATCTCCACTTGTGACACAGTGCAATGATCTTTTATGTGGGTATATGAAATACACTTTCTTTACGTTAGTTATTTGTTATAAAAATTACTTCCTACATAAGCTTACTCAAATCTTTACTTCTTCAAATGTCAGATTGACTTAACCTAAGATAGTTATGGTTATGTATTTCTTCATGTTAATAATTTCCCCGGGCACTAATTAATCTAATTATGTTCTGTTGCAGAAATTTCGATACTACTCTCTCATTTAATAATGTTTAAAACACGAAACCCTTTACTCAAGTTGGGACACGCATTTATCATAGTTCTAGATTTTAAATTAGATTTTTCAGCTCTATATCGGTTATGTAGATTTCTTTAATATAAAGTGTACTTTCACAGTTTACTCCACCTTTCAACTCAACAGCATTTATTTTCAATCTTCTATATACAAAAGGTAAAGCTTCAGGGTCATTTCAATTCCCCCAACTGGGGGCGGGCTGCTATAGGGACCTTGCGTCCCTCTTCAGCCAAGAACGGGAATTATAGGATGGGTGACAGAAAGGAGGGGTGGGGAGAAGGGAAGCGAGGCTAGGAAAGGTGGAGACATACTGTCCCGGCATTCGCCTCGAAGACGGTACCCTGTTGACTCAGGAAAACCACCTAAAAACCTGAATCAGAGCAGACGGCCAGGGGAATCGAACCCGCGACCTCCCGAATGCTAAGCAGACGTATACAACACTAGTCTAACTTTTTAAAACGCTCTCTGGCACCAGCTGACAGTAATTGGGAAGTTCTCTACTACAACCATCTTTTTAAATATTGAAACAGAAGGCCTCTTCATAAATACTTCACAGGTTCCAACAACGCCCACAAATACACACATTATCGCTCTCCTCTGCACATCCAAAAGTCCATATGCCAAAACTACATACTTACTCATTTCTGCAGCCCCCTTATCCAACTAAATTCCATTTTCCTTTATTACTTTTGTTATGCCTTATATAAGTTCTTTAATTATAGTCATTCAGCTGTTTGTACATGCCTTTATTGCTTCGCTAATCCACCCACCGTTCTGAGAATGAGCAGAAAGTAAATTGGTTCAATGTCACTTTCTAATGAAAAGAAACTCTAATTTTAATCTCATTATTTTTATTTATTAGTCATAATCCAAATAATATGTTAATGAAATTTTATTATTATTGACCTAGTAAATCATCCCTATCTTTTAACACAATTATTCATTTAATATTATATGCCGGAGCACAGAACCATTGCAATAGTAAGAAATATTACCAAAAAGATCTAGTACATCCCAGCAGAAGTAACCTACAATTAACACCACTGATGTTATTAATTTGCTGAATATGAGCAAATGCTTCAAATCAAAGCTTATATCGCGCACCATGTAGTAAATTTGCAAATACCACACACTTCCCCGCAAAAATAAAAGTTTAAGGTACAGGCTCATTTCAATCATCCTGAACCCTCAGCAGTGCCACCGAACGAGCCGTAAGGGTTGTCGGAGATAATTCCCAGGTTTCTGATATGTACGACAATGGACTTAACTGCTCTGCCCAAGTAATTCTCTTGTTTTCCTGCGATTAGAGGTTAGCTCTATCTCTGATACGTTTGAGCTGCTGACTGGATTACGTGGAAGGTGACGTGTTTGGTGTGATGGCTGTAATTAATTAGATTATTCTGACCAATGCCAGACGCCGCTCCGCAGCCCAGATTCCAGCTCTTGTCGGGCGACATCAGGCTAAAGCAGTTATGCTAATTCCTAATGCATTGGCACGGATAAAAGTTGTAACTTCTCCGGTCACCTTCGTTTGCAGACGGCGATTAATGGAATGATAACTGCAATTCAGTTTTCCAACGATTTAATGTCCATGTTTTCCAGAAACATGATAGCTTGTTGGAACGGAATCCTCCAGATGGATTTAACATTCACTACGTGCGTAAAAATGTGCATACATAAATAAATAACCAAATAACACAAAATTGGCGAACCATTCACGAAGAGACTCGCACGGAATATAAATTAACTGGAATGTTACAAATGGCTCTGAGCAGCTACTGTTCAATACTTCAAATCATGAACATAATGTACTAAAGATGTGATTGGAAACAACTCACTTTGAGAGTCAATTATAAATGCTGCCAATGACATGCATGAAGGGGAATTTTATAACTGGTTTGCAAAATACCAAGATATTAAACTAACCAGTTTTCTACAATACGCTTCCAAAAACTATTTTCAACGATACTATCATCACTGTCTTTCAAGCTTCTTCTTCCTGATATAATGTTGCTTCTGGTGTATGTCTGTGACGATGTTGTTTATTGACTGCCAGCTGTCACGCCATCTCTTGCGTGGTCTTCCTCGTAGTCTGGAGGCTGCTGGCTTTCTATTGCGGACTATTTTGGCTAATATGTCGTTTACTATTCGTGTTACATGTTCGTTTCCTGCAATTCACAGCTGGCGAGATCTGAGTTTTAAAGTGCGTACTTTTTACACTCGAATTGCGAATGCAATTTGTCACTAGCGATACTAATTACTCAGTTTATGACACTAGCTACTTAGTTGCGCGTAGCGTTTAGCTAATCGCTGCTTTTGTAGGCCTTTCGCGAGATGATTTATGGACGCTACATGTGGTCATGTATCCGCTAGTGTCTATAATTTGTCTCTATAATAAGGTTGAATACTGTATGGCCGAGGTTATCACCCTATCTGATCCCAGGTGGTATTTGTAGTACTTTAGTTAAATTTGTATTGATTCTGACATTAGGTATGTTGTGTAAGTTCTTCGAAAGCCCTGTTGTATTCACTTCCGTTGCTCTGATATTTGTGAGAAATTTATTAACAAATACTTCCCTTTCAAAAACAGTCAATTTTAACCAACGGAATTCCCCATAATGCCAAAGATATTGAATAAATCCTAATGAATCGCTTGGAATCAGAACCGAAGTTCTTTAACTGTCGTTGTCGCCGACAAAAATATTCTCCAATAGCTTCATGTCATAGATGTCGCCTATAAGATCCGTCGACCATAATTTACAGTGAAAAACACAAACAAATGTACTGACACTTGTGGAACTCCAACGATTTAGTTTCCTTTTTAAATATACTCTTTTCCATTTTCTGTCTATTGCTTTACTAAAATTTAGCAGCTGAGTCATGCTATTTGAGATTTAGGCTGCATAATCATTATATTTCATCCATACCTTGACGCATGTGGACTTGATACACGCTGATTTAATAAATGAACTCGTATATCCAGATTTTTCCTAAATTTGGAAATTGGGCTACATCTCATGATCCGCAGCAGATATAAACATTTCACCTTCATTAGAATTCAAAGCCCAAAAGCTACTGCCAAAGCAGCGTCTAAAAATAACCCGGCAGCAAAGCAAGTATAATCAATTCCGAGAAAATTAATAAAAAATGTAATATAATTTATTCAAGCCATCACATTCACCGGCGTACTTGTGACCTTCATATTTACCAGAACCGAATTGATCCAGTCGGCTGATGCGTCGGAATTACCGGCACAAGTAAGTTATTGTAATAGGCTCCGATACAACCTGTAAGCTCATTAATCCTCGTGGATTTACGTCCGCGAGCAGTAATTTAATTCCGTATACAGTGTCGGCCGGAATTGATGCAACGCTATTAATTGTTCGATCATAATGAATAAGGCGGGTGATAAATAGACGGCTGCCAATTTAAATGGCAACTCATTGCCGGCAGCACCTGCTTTAGTTAAATATTTATAGTTAGAGCTATGGCAACCTGAAAGTGTAAGCGGTTAAAGCAATGGTCCGCGAATAGATCCATGGGGAACACCCCTTTGGAACTTTTTTCAGTAGGTCCACGACAGTGTTGGCCGGAATTGGCGCTACCGTCCGTTCATTTTAATGAAATAAAGCTGGCAATAACAATAAATAGGCGGATACTAGTTTAAATTGAATAAAAATAAAACTTTAGGTACCGAAAATGTTTAGTGCCCACGAGCCTCTTCTTTTGATACCCTTAACGAGACTTTGTAAGAGATTTATTCAATTATTTAGTTTCAGTTTCAGTTTCAGTATTTATAGCGGAACCTATTCGTCAAGCTAAAAGTATAAACCGCATAGAACAAGACGTGCCCGTCAACAAATTCCTGGGGAGCACCCCTTTGACGGAGAGCTCTAGCTATTTTTATTTGAAACTATCTAATAAATTACAATAAGAATGCCGTTAGTAAATCCCAACGAAGCTTTGGATAGAGACGAAACGACTTCAATCGCATTTGCTTTTAGGTGGAAGTATTAGCGAAAGTGAGCAAACAGCAAAGCCAACCGCCCAAAAGCGGGGCCACGGGGTTCGCTCATGGGCGAAGGTTAGGTTAAAGTAGTTAGTAATGATCCTGCATAATTTACTTGCGTATCTCTATTTTATTCTGCCCCCATTCAGCCGCCTGATTCGATCTGCGTTACGGAGTTATCGCGTTGTAAAGCGACACGGACCAAGGACGCAGGGTTCCCTAGTCCTGCACGCTCTAAATAAAGTTGTTTCTTTTATTCGAGTGAACTGCCTTTCGTGCACGCTGTAAATAAGAGAAAAAGATTCCCGTGGGGATAATAAGTGCCACAAGAAGAGAAACTTTGTTTCAGTGATTACTGGCTTTGCCCTTCCACGGGGCGCCCGGCCAATATTTGCAGTTGAGGATTGGTTTGTACCTGCCTGAAAAGTGCTGGCTAAAATGTATCTCAAACATTTTGAACGCGTTTCAAACGATCCAAGTCTGCAAATAAATTCGGTAATAACAGATGCTTTTTTGCAAAACCATTCGTGAGCTTGAAAAAAATGTATCGCCAATACGATATTAGAAGTGAATATTGCGTATATTTTTAATTTTTTTATTTATTTCGTACTCAGCCAACAGCTGTTAGGCCAATTATAGGCGTCGCTGTACATTTATGGGGACTTCAAACTCCACTAACGACTGTCATGATGTTATTATGACATCCGGGACCAACTATTTCCGTGGCAGCCGTACCACGACGCGCCGGGAGAAGCAGCCGTGGAACTCCCATCCAAATTCTGACCAGAAACAGCGTTGCTTAACTTGTTCAAGCTACACCACCCAGTACCTTATATTTATATATTTAAACAGCCAACTGCATGATACTAATTATCTTAGTATCCATCGAAAATTGAATTACAGCGTTAATTTGTGTCACTTGAACGGTAAAAAATCTACGTTTCTCGAGTTAGGAGGACGTAGTGCAATTTTTCCAAATATGCCATGTGCGCTGAATATTCCCAGATAATTTTTACTCGATAATATAGATATAAAAATATTGGCAATATTCAGTGCACGGGGTATTATAAGTGAATATTGCCCTACACGTTCAAACAATCTATTGCATGATACTGATTATCTTAGTTTCCATCATGATAACTGAATTCAAGTGATAATTTTGCATAATTTCAGCGCTAATTTGTATTAGTTGAATGGTACAAGACCTACGTTTCTTGAGCAACTACTCCACTATTTGCCTAAATATGCCACGTACCCTGAATATTTCCGGATAAACTGTACCTCGTTAAACCATCATGCTTTTTATAAAAGTATTTGCGAGCTCAAAAAGTATCGTATCTACTCAAATTGTTGAACAATATTTCCAAATACCACTCAAGGAAAATTTTTTAAGAGAATTTTCACCTTTTGTGATATTACCCTTGATAATTTTGCACAATTTCAGCACTAATTTGTATCAGTTGAACGGTACCAAACCTACGTTTCTTGAGCAACTAGGACGTAGTGCAACCTTTTTCCCACGTATGCCACGTGCACTGAATATTCTCAGATATTTTTCCCTCGCTAATCACCCAATTTTACAAAAGTATTCGTGGGTTCGAGAAAATTATTGTCAATATTCAGTACATTTCGGATATTAGAAGTGAATATTGCTCTACATATTCAAACAACCTACTGCTTCTGATTATCTCAGCTTTCATCACGTTAATTGAATTCACGTGCTTGTTTGCACATTTTCGGCGCTAATTTGTGTCACTTGAACGATATAAAATCTTTATTTCTTGAGCAACTAGGATGCAGGACAATTTTTTTTCCAAATAAGCCATATGCGCTGAATATTCCCACATAATTTTCATCGCTAATCACCCATGTTTTTTTGCAAAAGCATTCGTGAGTTCGTAAAAATTATCGGCAATATTCAGTGCACTTGAGATATTAAAAGTGAATATTGCCCTATACATTCAAACAACCTATGGCTATTGAGTGATACTGATTATATTTAGCTTCTGTCACGATAATGGAATTCAAGTGCTAATTTTGCACAGCAGCGCTAATTTGTATCAGCTAAACGACACAAAACCTTTGTTTCTAGAGCAACTAGGACATAGTGCTATATTTTTCCCAAATATGCCGCGTGCGCTGAATATTACCAGATAATTTTTTCTCATTGATCCATGCTTTTTACAAAAGCACTAGTGAGCTTTAAAAAATTATCGTCAATATTCAATGCACTTGAGATATTAGAAGTGAATATTGCCCTATAAATTCAAACAACCCATCGCTATTGCGTGATACTGATTATATTTAGCTTCTGTCACGATAATGGAATTCAAGCACTAATTTTGCATACTTACAGCGCTAATTTGTATCAGCTAAACGACACAAAACCTTTGTTTCTAGAGCAACTAGGACATAGTGCTAATTTTTCCCAAATATGCCGCGTGCGCTGAATATTACCAGATAATTTTTTCTCATTGATCCATGCTTTTTACAAAAGCACTAGTGAGCTTTAAAAAATTATCGTCAATATTCAATGCACTTGAGATATTAGAAGTGAATATTGCCCTATACATTTAAACAACCCATCGCTATTGCGTGATACTGATTATATTTAGCTTCTGTCACGATAATGGAATTCAAGCACTAATTTTGCATACTTACAGCGCTAATTTGTATCAGCTAAACAACACAAAACCTTTGTTTCTTGAGCAAATAGGACATAGTGTTATATTTTTTCAAATATGCCGCGTGCGCTGAATATTACCAGATAATGTTTCCTCATTAATCCATGCTTTTTACAAAAGCACTCGTGAGCTCTAAAAAATTATCGACAATATTCAATGCACTTGGGATATTAGAAGTGAATATTGCCCTATACATTGAAATAACCTATTGCATGATAGTAATTATTATAGTTTCTATCACAAAAATTGAATTCAAGTGCTAATTTTGCAGAACTTCAGGGCTAATTTATATCAGCTGAACGGTACCAAACGTTCGATTCTCAAGTAACTAGAACGTAGTGCAATATTTTTCCCACATATGCCACGTGGGCTGAATATTCCCAGATGATTCTCCGTGTCTGAATATTCCTACATAATATTTTCTCGCTAATCACACATGCTTTTTGTAAAAGCATTCGTGAGCATACAAAATTATCGGTGATAATCAGTGCACTAGAGATATTTATAAGTAAATATTTCTCTATAAATTTTCAACCAACCAATAGCGTCAAGCTTCGATTTCACGAAGATAATTGAATTTAGTTGATAATTTTGCGAATGTGCAAAATATCAGCCCCAAATAGTATAACTTTAAATTACAAAATTTTCGTTTTTCATGCAACTCGAACAGAGTGCAATATTCTTACCGGATATTCCACGTGCGCTGAATATTCCGCCACTACTTTTTTCTGCTTTTTACTCGTGCTTTCTATAAAAGCGTTTGCGAGCTCAAAAAATATCGATAATGTTCAGTGCACTATGGATATAATAAGTGTATACTTCCCCACATATTCAAACCACCAATAGAGTAATACTATTTTAGTGTCAAACGCGATAATTTAATTCAGGTGATTATGCAAAACTATAATAAGTCAACGAATTAAATTGGTCAATTTGACACAAACGGCCAATCAAAATTGACTGTATTTCTAAACACCTAATGTTGCGCTTTCAAGAATCGTTTCAATGCATTCAATTTGAGTAGCATTTGACTGTTATTTCGCCAAAATGTCAAGTCAATTTTGCAAATTGACGTTGTGAAAATGAATAATAATCATTTTGGAAGTACCAATTCAATTAATAGTGGGAAACTTTAACATTGAGCACAGTAAAATCGAAGTCGTATATTTATGTTGCTGAATAATCTTTCCAAAGTTCTGTTCTGTTTGAATATGTATCGAAATATGCACTTATTATCACACTGAATATCGCCGATAAGGGTCTTAAAATTTTGCAAAAGCACGAAGGACGAGAGAGAAAATTAGAGCTAAGGAAACTATGATTTTGTAATTTTGTTGGAGTACAATTTATAGCTGATATTTCTCATATTTGCATAATTATCACCTGAATTCAATTACCTTCATGACAGTCAAGATAAATAGCCTAACGCTATGATATCCCTAACAGCACTGAACACTACGGAAAAGTTTTCCTAGCTCACTAATGCCTTAGCAAAAACATGCGTATTTAGATAGAAAACATTATCTGGGAATACTCCGCGCATCTTGGATATTCGATAAGAATATTGCACTACGCCCTGGTCGCTCAAGAAAATGTTATAATGTTGAATCTGTACAATTTAGCTCTAAAATTTTCCACTTTTACACTGCACTACGATAAATAATCTGACGCTATAGGTTGTTTGAATATGTAGGGCAATATGCGCCTATATCAACCTTAGTGCAATATTCTTACCGAATATCCCAGGTGCGCCGAATATTCCCGGATAATGCTTTCTCTATAATTCCTCATGCTATCGTAGAAATAATATTCAGCGTACTAAGGAATTTATAAGTGAATACTTTCATACGTATTCAGACCGCCAATAGCGTGAAACAATTTAGTTTCCATCAAGACAATAGAACCCAGATGAATATTTAACCAAAATTTTAGCGCTAAATTGTACCACTGCAACATTACAAAATCTTCGCTTCGCGAGCAACTAGGTAATATTCTTCCCAAATAATACAGATGTGCTGAATATTCCCAAATAATTTCTTCTCACTAATCACTGACACAACCACCACACAAAGGTATTTTATTAAAAGAAAGCGAACCAGACCCAAAAGTTCGAATTGATTCAAATATTAAAATATACATCAATTTATGATTAATGGATATTCTGATGAGTACCATCAACATCTCTGAATATTGTACTCTTGAAGCTTTAGAATCGCTGTTGGTTTACGTTCTTAGCTTTACTGCAACAGTTTAGGAATTGCCACTGTAAAAAACAATCTTTTCACTTTTAGGTTTCTGGTAGTAATCAAACGTTTACCATTATGGATCAAACTTGTATTTAAAAAAAAAAGTAAATGAAATGTGTTGCTAGACACAACTTTCAACTTTAACTTTTCTGACGATTTTAAGGCAGTCGAACTGAATAGTGAATTTCGGAAATAAAGTAAAGTTTGGAAACACTTCAGTGTGAATGAGTAGCATCAGAAGCTATGACGGTCGCGAAGTTTGGAAGTTTTCGTCAGTAGTAAGTTTCTGAGGTTTTACGTTTTTAATATTACATGCAGCTAATATCTTTCTACCTCCTGGAAAAATGCCTTCGTACCTTTGCGTAGTTATCCCCAGATTCTCACAGAGTGCAAAAAATATTATTTTGGTGCAAGTGCAGTCGATCATTCCTCGCAAATTAAGAAATATTCTTTTGATAGTCGTCCTTTGTACGGAGTCCAAATGACTTTTAGGTTTTTTATCGTTTCATCAACACACTGAGGAAAATAATAATTCTATGGGTTTTTTTGAAAATTCTAAGCCCACTTCTGAAATTATATGACCGGCTACAGTCCCACCTTCCATAATACACTTAATTCTAAAACAATGTCTAAAATTACTTACTCTACTTCTATAGTAATTTTCTTATCAACCTGCTCATCTTATTTTGGCTTACCTGAAATTTAAAAAATACATTAGATCCTTTGCGCCAAGACAAAGCTTTGTGTTCACAGTGTAAATAAAAACACTTAAAATTAAGGTAAAAACAGACTGGAGGCCCAACAACAAAGGTACTGAAAATCCAATAAAAGCTCGTTACAGAGCTCTCCCCCAAACAGCGAATTAAGCCACAGCCGGGTAACTCACAATTGCAATTCCTAAGCAAAAACAAAACGCCGCGAAAAAGAAGTCTTCGCATCGTATTTATTCCTGCGAAAACAGCTTAATTCCAACAACTTAATACAAACAATCAACTGAGATTGCCAATTAAAATTTAAATGCAAACTGATGAGCCGGAGGCGTTCGCTTTATGCAAAACTTGCGCAGCTCCTGGATAGTAACAGAAAATTCTCATTAAAACTTCTAAAACGAGTTCGCCTAAAAGTCGAAATAAAATATTTAACGAATCTGCTCCGGGATAAAAACAAACGATGCGGGCGCGCTAAATCGCGAGATTCCTGCCATCCATCCAGAGCCGAAGAATTCATTGTTTGGGGAGTAACTCGAAATCCATGCTTTATTAAATACTCCGCCGAGCATAATCGCCGAAATTATAACCGAGTCGTGTCGTTCAGTTCCTCTTCTGCTGTGTTCACTTTATAATTCGTAAGGGTTGTAACAAGTCGGCTCTAAATGGGCGCATTAAACGAGCGATTAAGTGTTTTACGCCGTAAACACAGCCCCGAGCAGGCTTCGGTTACATTAAAAGTGGAATATTCCGATTCGCAACATGTAAAGCCCATCAAATCGGCGGCAACATCTTGGAAATCCTTCGATTTGATGCTTCGGCACTAGGCCTACTTTTGAGGAATAGCGGAGAAGAAAGCTAATTATCTCCAAAATAAGCATCTGCCCATTTGCGGATGACATGCCATTAAATTCGGGGAATTACCATTTCGACTGACCTTTGTAGCGAGTTCCGACGATGTCAAAAATTAGCGCATCCCATATTTGGCCAATACGCTGAAAAGGCAAAGAATTCGCATTAGAAAGTCTGATCAACGTTTATATTTTCACCCATGTAAGAAGGAGCTGCTAGAGAATTCCTCTCTGAGTATTACTATTCGTATATACATTTTGCAGGATGACGATCAAGAACATCCTTAAAATTACATAAGTGAACGGTTTGAAACCAATCGGATTGGTCGCGGGAAGCATAACCACCGCGTGCTATTGCCTTAAGGAGGTTGAGGTAGTAACGCCTTCGAAGACACAATGGTTCGTTGACTAAAACATTCGGCATACGAGCCGGGGGCCCTAAATCCTCCCGCTGACGCAATGGAGCAGGAAAAACTGTACACCATCGCGCAAGAAGCAGGGCATTCTTTACACGGCCATTCACCGAGCGCTAGACAGACGTCGGGGATTGACTGTTAACACGTTAGTTTGAATTCGTGCAGTATATTTATTGTGTAATTGCATTGTATATGTTGGAAAAGTAATTAAGTTTTATTAAATTGGTGTTGATATCGACAACGTATTTATTATCTACCTGAGTGTAAGCAACGACCACGACTACATACATGAATAAACAGAAGCCCACTATCGGCTATAATTAATTGGATGAGAAGCTTTACGAAAAATCCACACAGCAACACGTCTTTTGGCACCATACAAGAAAAACCAGAAGCCAAGAAACGCCACCAATTGGACAGTTTTTTATTTAGGGCTATTATTTCATGTTTAACTCTATCAAAACTTTGAAATCGTGCTACATACTTAATTTATGACCGCCACGTAACGTCAATATTTTTTCATGGTAAAACAGAAATGATTTCAAGTGCTGCAAAATCGTCTGCCGCTTATTTCTTGGCCCCTGGAGTAGATATATTTAGAGTTGCAGTTGCACGTGCAGGAGAACTGGCTAGTAGTGATGAGAACGGAATACTGCACGCTGTCGTGGAACAACCTGGAAGTCAGGGAAAATTAACAAAGGACCCAAGGGTCTGGGCAGGTTTTGTGAAGGTGGGGACAAAACTTCCGTTCAAGGCTTTTCGAATGCTAGAAACTAGAAACCCTCGGAACACTTTGGATAAGAAAACTGAACGCGAAATGCTCAGGAACACCTTTATGAAACCAATCCAACCCTACTTTGAAGATTTGTAGATTTCTTTATCAAACCTATCAACACTTGATAGCATAATAGATCTTCTAGGCCGTAGTGTACGGCACACAGGACCACAAAACTAATAATAATAATAATAACTAACACTGGATTTGCTGAATTTTCAAATTGTGTTACCAAGCTTTCTATACAATTATTATCATTATTATTGGAATACTACTAAACTGACTAATTTCCAGGAATCTTTATTAAAATGCACAAGGAATGTTTCAACGATGTAGGCTGTGATTCATAGAGAATGTTCCGAGGCTAAGCGATATAAATCGTACGTATAAGATGTTGTTGCATGCTCTAAATTACTTTACAGAAACTTGAGCGAGAAACCAATCTACTTGTTCTTTCGCTTTGCTCTAGGACTAGGGTCTAGGCTTTCGTTAATGATCATAATTTTTTGTTTTATCTGACTAATTCCTGTTATTACAATATTACAAATAATTATGTACGTTTGTTTTTTGTTTGTTTGTTTGTTTATGTATGTATGTATGAATTATCATTAAACTCTTTTATCTAGCGATGTAGAGCCTGGTGCTGTGTACGCTTTAGCATCTGGCGACGCAGTGTTCAACGTGGCCCGTGCTCTGAGTTACAAAGTTGAAGCGCGTATTTTTGTGTTTGCGTAGCAACCATTGTGTCTTGGTGATGTGTTAACGTGTTACTTTATCTCTTAGATCTGTGGTTCTGAGTAGAGCACTGCTAATTTGGTGCCCAACTGTGAATGGTTTCACCGGAAAAATTCCGCCCGCCATGAGGTTCGAACCGAGGACTTGCGTAATGTAAACTTAACGCTCTACCAACTGCGCCATCCCACTTCTTTTTACGAATAATTATACAAAAATATACTAAATTATTAAATGTCAACAAATATTCCAACCAATTACACTTTGTCTAAACTGTCCTAACACTCAAGTTGGTTGCACTAAGTTCCAGTTTCAAGTTGGATGAACTCGGAAATCTATATTGCACTTACCCCTAAACGAGTGTTTTTAAATACCTATTTTAATATCGCCGCCTATATATATTTTATGTCGAAGGAAAAATTAATAACGGGCGTCCCAAAACGCCAATCCCGTGTCAACAAACAAGAACAAGTTCGTTCATCGTCTTCGGATTTTTATTAAAGCCGAGCTATATTTGCCTATTTTCATTAAAAAGTTTACAGTAAAAGAGGCGGCATTGCGAAGAAGCAGTTTCGTTTAATAAAAATTTTCATTATGTCGCCAGATTAAATTTCCGAGTCGCTCTTCAAATTTCATGCTTGCATAATACACACGCGAACAACAATCCGGACGCGTTCATTAGTCGCGATGCTGCAGGCGGGCTTCTAAATAATGAAAAGGCCTTCCTAAAATGGCGAAATTGGATTTTGCGGTGCTAATCGAGGTGTTGGTGTAGGACACGTGGAAAATTAAAGAACTAATACTAGGAGCAACACTTCAGATGAAGAGTACATGTGAGCATTGCTGTGGATTTTTATCGAGGGCAATGGAAATCAACCCTGACGCCGGGTCCGATTGCAAGACCGAGACGAATTCCAAATTCCTGCCGACTAATTGGGCGGCACGAGGGGCGGCGCTCACCCCGAGACCGACTGTTTTGTTTATTAGTGTTAAGACTCATAAAAACGAGAAGTTATTAGTATCGAGATTTCTGTTCAAATATTCATTCTGGGGTTTGCCTTGTAGCTGAAAACTCGTGAAAATAAAGAGCAGTGGTTGAACAGGGCGTGTTGTGTTTAATTTACCCTTTTAATCGAGATAAATCTCATATCAGAAGTGGGATCGCTACAGGACAACTGTTGAAAGCATAACGCTTTACAGGACAAACTGTTGAAAGCTTAACGCTTTACAGGACAACTGTTGAAAGCATAACGCTTTACAGGACGAACTGTTGAAAGCTTAACGCTTTACAGGACAAACTGTTGAAAGCATAACGCTTTACAGGACAAACTGTTGAAAGCTTAACGCTTTACAGGACAACTGTTGAAAGCATAACGCTTTACAGGACGAACTGTTGAAAGCTTAACGCTTTACAGGACAAACTGTTGAAAGCATAACGCTTTACAGAACAAACTGTTGAAAGCATAACGCTTTACAGGACAAAAGAGAAAGGAGCTTACTGTTGAAAGCAAAGCACTTTGCAGGACGAAAAGCTGGGTATTGGATGTGAATATTGAATAGAAAATCGCTTTATTGATATGTTATTGATGTTGTGATGATTATGGAATGTATGAAAAGTTGATTGCTGTTGTCTTTAGGAGTAAAACTCGATGCTTCAGAGTTGTTTCTCCATTCCAGGTAGTTTGGTAGTTGAATACGAGGAGGACGACATCCTAGGTGATCGTTAATTCGAGAACGAATTCAAGCTTCAGGTTGGCCGTGTGAGCATTGCTGTGGATTTTTATCGAGGGCAATGGAAATCAACCCTGACGCCGGGTCCGATTGCAAGACCGAGACGAATTCCAAATTCCTGCCGACTAATTGGGCGGCACGAGGGGCGGCGCTCACCCCGAGACCGACTGTTTTGTTTATTAGTGTTAAGACTCATAAAAACGAGAAGTTATTAGTATCGAGATTTCTGTTCAAATATTCATTCTGGGGTTTGCCTTGTAGCTGAAAACTCGTGAAAATAAAGAGCAGTGGTTGAACAGGGCGTGTTGTGTTTAATTTACCCTTTTAATCGAGATAAATCTCATATACATATGAGAATTTGCAAACATAATTCGGCTTAGGTCCTCGAATTATCCGACAGCCGATTGACTGATGTAATCTGTTGATGGCTAAATTATGAGCAACTTATCATAATGGCCTGTTGCAACGATTGCGACTTTAACAAGCGTAAAAACGTTACCAACAGGCTACTGATCGACATGCACTCTCTCACTTAAGACAATTGCAATCGCAGTGGTTAGGATGCAAATTAATATGCGACGAACAATAAATCAAACAATTGGGAGACATTGCGCTTCATGCCAACCCTAAACTGGTGTAATCTTATTTTGTAAACTATCTTGCATACAATACAGTAATTCAAATAGTAAATCAGTTGGTACAGCTTTTGACGAAGATTTTTTTCATGAATTGGACCACCTACGGTTTCAAAATCGAACTTATCGGCGACATCCGGGTTCACAAATAGGACTAAATATGACAGAAGAGAGTAAAAAATAAATTACTTAAAAAAAGTGATACGAAATTTTTAGTTAAGCTTTCGTAAAATATTACGCAATTACTGATTAAATTAACGTACTCGGTTCAAATTTCTGTAAAATTTGACGTTATAATGCTATTTATGTCTTAAATCAAAATTAGCGTCACGCCTACTGCAATAATTCTTTTGTATATTCATCTTTTTGTTACTCAACCATTCTGTTTTCTTGTGCATGCTATCTCATTTTTGTTATATTTAATTATGAGCTTACCGGTATATGTTCTTCTATAGTCTAGACTCTAGAGTATGTTTCTATAGCCAAAGGGGGCACTTAGTGATGTTGTAAGTAAATCGTTTGGTAGACAGTAGAGTTGCCTTTACACAAGACGATTGCCACGGCACTGACATTCATTCTTGGTCTTTAGTGTCGCTGATAAAAATGTTTTGTGGCGATTTTCTCGTAAACCTAATGTGTATGTTGTTATTTCCTAAGGTGGGACAAATGGATTCGCCACAGTTAGTAACGTTGATATCACAATATGATACAAGTAGATCATTTAGAAGACAGCATCAGCGACATAAATATTTCGATGTTTCTGTTTAGTCTAGTATGCGTTTCCAAGTCGTAAGAAGTAGTGAGTGGCTTCGTCGAAGTTAAGGAACATTGAGAAAACAATTCATACAATTAAATCGTTTCGAAGACAGTTGAGTCGCCTTTACTGACGATGAGCGGCACTAAAATTCAATACTCGTCTTCCGCTTGGGCGATATAAATATTTTGAGGTTGTTTTTAACTTAATATATGCCTCTATGTCCTAAGGGGTAGTGAGTCACTTCCTCACACTTAGTAACGTTGATAAACCAATATGATACAAGTGCATCATTTAGAACACAATTGAGTTGCTTTTACAGACGATGATTGCCACCGCACTGAAATTTATTATTATTCTTCAGTATCGCCTATATAAACATTTTGAGATCGTTTTTTATAATATTTCTACGTCCTAAAGGATAATGGGTGGTTTCGTCTCAATTAATAACGTTAAGAAAACAATGACACAAGTACATCATTTAGAAGACAGTTGAGTTGCTTTTAGGGCAGTTGATTGCCACGGCACTGAAACTCATTATTCGTCTTCAGCATCGGAAACATAAATATTTTGAGGCTGTTTTTTAGCCTAGTATGCGTTTCCATGTCCTAAGGAGTAGTGAGTGGCTTCGTCGCAGTTAAGAACGTTGAGAAAACAATTCATACAATTAAATCGTTTGGAAGACAGTCGTGTCGCCTTTACTGACGATGAGCGGCACTGAAATTCATTACTCGTCTTCAGCTTGGGCGAAATAAATGTTTTGAGGTTGTTTTTTAACCTAGTGTATACTTCTATGCCCTAAGGGGTAGTGAGTGGTTCCTCACAGTTAGTAACGTTGGTAAAACAATATGATACAAGTACATCATTTCGAAGACAATTGAGTTGCCTTTACAGACATGATTGCCACCACGGCGTCTCTGATATAAATATTTTGGTATGGTTTTTGTTTAGCCTTATGTTTCTATGCCCTCTAGAGGGTAGTTAGCTATTTATGTTGATAAAACAATATGAGAAGAAGCCGGATAGCGTAGTTCGTAGAGCGAAAGGCTTGCATTAAGCAAATCCTCGGTTCGAATCCAACGGTGGGCGGAATTTTTCCGCAGCCTTGGCGATCGGTAACGGGTCCGGTGAAACCATTCACAGTTGGGCACCAAATTACCTGTGATCTACTCAGAGCAGTACACCTAAGAGATAGAGTAACAAGGTCAACACATTACCAAGACACATAACTGATACAATGGTTGCTACGCAAGCACAAAAGGCTCAACTCAGAAACACGGGCCAAGTTGAGCACTGCGCCGCCAGACGTTACAGCGTACACAGCACCAGCTACTACACCGCTAGGTAACAAGAGGTTACAGATAATACATACATACGTACGAAACAATATGAGGCAATTTCGTTTAGAAGGCAGTGGAGTTGTCTTTACAGACGATGTTTTTAGCACCACTGAAATGCTCCATTATGATTTCCTTTCGCGCATGCCTACCGATTGTTTACCTCAAGTAGCACAACCGAGCGCACTAGTGGATACCATAGGCAGTAACCCAGTGCCATAAAAATAAGTAGATAACAACTTACAAGGTCTCCTAACAAGTATAGTTTATAAACAATGGAGATATGTGTATATAAAGATCTACATGCTCTGGTAATTATTAGTTGTGCTGTTACATTACACTAAGAAACATGACCTTGTGAAATATATAGATTACAACATCGTTAAAAATCTAATAATTCTAATTTTATTCACTGCCACCCAAACTCCATAATTAGTAATACAATAGCACTGCACAGTGGAGAGAAGCGGTGTTACCAAAATGTAAAACAATAAATATTAGGAGTGCACACTGGTAAGAAACCGTGTTAACACGGCAACAACGTGGACATTATGTAACGTGACAATGCATCAAATCATTTTCAGTGGTCAGCGTGGCTTACCTTTGATTAAAGGAAACAACAGAAATACGTAACTGCAGTACCCCGTTTAAAAAGACCAAAATTAGATTATTACATTTTTTAAATTGCCAAATAGTGAAATAGATGTACGAGTAGGTCCAGGAACAATTATCGGATGCATTTTTATACTAAATTCAAGTTGAATTTCACCATAATTGTAATTCTACCAACAGGAGCTATCAAAGTGACCGGGACATTGGGCATTGCTTTTTATTAATTCAATTAGGTCAGATCTCGCCACGGCAATAGTAGGTGTTGTTACGATTTGCGTTCTTGAGTGAAAATGAAGTATATGCGTTTGTATCGTCAATATTTTAAGGCGGAATTTCGTAGGCAAAATGGTAATATTAAAGTTACAACAGGGGAGTATTTAGCCGGTATTTGGAACGTACTTTTCTCTGGGAAGATGGAAATATTCAAATCTCACGGAATGGTTAAGGGTAAATTTATGCAGGGTTTACCTCGTAAGCCGAAAAATTGGGCGAAGCTAGATGATTGGTAGGTGATCAGAAGTGCAATTGTTGCAACTCGGTCATAAAAATTACGTGCCGGCTGGAGCAAATTCCTTCAGCAGAATTGTAAAATTTATTAGGAATTATTTGCGAAGTGTCGAACGCTTAACACATTTTAGCATGTGAAACCTTCAAGTTTGTCGAATTCATAGAGCTATTATGAATTGTCACGAACAAGTCCAAAATTTAGAGCTACTCTGATAGGCTTATTAGAAAATTTGAGAATGCCTACCGAATTTTCTTGGTCAAACTGGACTTAGAATTTAGTTAGTTAATAAGTAACGATGTTAAACTTAAGTTGTTCTGTAAATGGCAGAAAATAAATACAAACATTTGTACATAAGTGTCTTATTAATCTCACAACAGTCGCTTTAGTCTTCGTGTACAAGTATATTTTGACTAAAAGAATTGCCAGTTATCCCGAATTTAGACGAATTCGCGACAGTGTCCAAGGGTTTCTCGAAAACAGGCAATAGGCTGAAAGTATATAAAACAGTAAATAGTTCTTTACAACAAAATTCTGTATTCATATCTATATTTTCAGACAACATTTAGTAGGGACAACTTTCAGCATTTTGAGCCACCGAGGGTCCCGTGGAAGGGGGAGGAAGATGCAAGAGAGCACTTGCATTAGTAAAAGTAATAAACAAGTTTTGTCAAAACATTAGCTTCGAAGTTCCGCCACGTAAACAGCTAAATCGAGCATGTGATAACTAACACCTAGTATTCCCCGGATTAACACTAAATGTGCTTCTGGGGCCCATGCACGATTCCAATAAGATACGTTAGGTCTCAGAGTCGCCGGGTAATAAAGGGGGTATATTAAAATCCCATTTGTTGATAACGCCTTTTCATTACAGTTTTAGTGGCGCTCGCTTGCTGACTCTCGTGCTCCACATTCGTTTCATTTTCATTAAACCGGGCTAAAATGCATATTAAACAACAATTTTTGAGCAAATATCCAGGAGTAATTCAATTGTCAGCTGCGTAAATGATCACAATTCACAGCTTTATCTAGGAGGTTTAATCAATGAATGTACCTGAAACTAACCGAAATAAAATTCTGTGCGGCATTGCATCCCATAAACGGTTTAATAATGTTAATATCAAATCCCCAGACCTTGACTTCGTTTCACACTAACGGATTTTTTAGTTTGCAATTAACTGTTTAGTCGTAAAAACAACATTGTACATTTTTCACGGCACATTTCACAGCTATCGTGATCAATAACAGTACAATTGGTGGCTCAAACAATGAATTCTAAAGTAATTTATGTCGGAAAATTAAGCCTACTCGCAATTTCTTCCGCGGAATCAAAACACGTCGATTAACCGAAAAATCAATTTCAGAACGTATTTTTCTAGCACGAAATTTAGCTGCGCTCACGCCGAGTGGCACAAAAAAGTAACAAACAGGATGTTATCCGCCGCTAGAGGAAATTTACAGACCATTACAGTATTATTATATTGAAAGTTGTTGTGTAACTCATAGATGTGTATCTGCTGTTTCTATTGTCGTTGCAATTTACCACAATCGTACATATACCAATATACACTGGCGGTACCACATTATGCAATCATAATTTTATTTTAGAACTGCTGGCTAAACATTCCGAATACTTAAAAAATATAATTGATTTATTAAATCTAATTCCCAAGGCCAATTCTCCATTAATTTCCGTTATGAATAATACATAAAACTCCTTTTCTAATTAACGGCAAGTTCCAAATGAAATTCAAAATTCACCAAAAACTTAAGTTTTGGTCTTAATTAAATTGCCCATCAACGCAACATCAATCTCTGTCGCATCGATTGCTTTGCTTGTTCCAGTATTGACGCAAAGAGTAAAGGCCAGCGTTTTACGAATGTTCGGTAGAAATCTATTTATATATTGCTAATTGAAAGTTCTCATTCCACTACTGCAAACTTCAGGATGAAAAATCAACCATTTTCAATTTGATTTGGGTTGGGAATAAGTCCAATAAATTACACTTCTGGCATTTTAAGCCTCTAGTCTTAATTACTGATTCATAATTCAGATGATTGGTAAACAAGAAAAACAAGATTATTAGCTTTTGAACTTTTCGTTAGTTTTTACTTCTGGATACGGAGATCACAATTATTTACTGGCGTTATTAATTAACCTTGCACTTTTCCAACTTTACGATACGCCAATGATTTTGTTATAACTTACAACACACATTTTTTACGCGAGTTAGAGGCCTTTGGAAATATTTTCCATCCTGGTTCTGCTATTTTAACGCATTGTATTGCAATTGGCTTGAAAATCTATTAAAAAAGCTCAATTCTGGAGGATGGATTGACGATTAGAATCCCATCCCATGACCATGACCCCAAGATCTCTAGATTATTATATCTACTGTGGCCAAAATTAATTATTTTTTTCTCGATTGGGAATCGAATATCACATTGGCCGTGTTCCTGAAAATATTTTGAACTACGAGTTCTTACTAAATGAATGTATTCATTTTTTCTGTTTCAAAGATCCAAGCAAACAAGAAAACCAATTCAATAACGAATAACGCAAAAAATTAGTAAAAGCGAACCCTCTGCATCCAAAACTGATTTTTTGTTATTATCAATATGTCGACAAACAACAAGAAGTTTAGCAATCGAAAAAATAGGATAAAAATACTGAGAAATAAATCTGCATCAGAAAGAGATGGCCAAATCATCTCATCACGGACTCTTTGGAATCAACTTGCGCTTAGTGGTTCCAAATAAATATTTATGGGCGACAATTTTTCACAATCATCAAATATAACGAAAAAAAAGTTGTCATATTGTAATGGCCCAAATTATTATTTTTTCGTTACGCAGTATCTCTTCTTGACGCCTCCATCGCCTTTTCATGGATTTTCTTTCAGATTTATCTACACCCTTCCCTGCAATTACGTAACATCAAGTGCCTGTGTGTGGAGCAGGATGCCTATTTTTATTTTGGTTAATTTTGCACATCTCAATTTGCTATATCGTTCTTGATGACGGCTTCCGTTCTTCCAATTTTTCCCAGAATTTTGACACTTCCGATGTACTTAGAAAGCTGATTGCTACCGGCAGGAGCTTGAGAGGAAGAAGGATTTTCTCCTCTAAGCCGTCGCCAGCCCATGTACTGGTACAATACTTATGGGGTATTGGTGTTAATTTTAAAGTGGAGATTTTTCATGGTTTACAAAATTTTTCTACTTCCTTTTCCACCTTTTTTTTTTTTTTTTTTTTTGTTTTTTTTTTTTTTTAGTATAGGGGAAAACCTTCATAGGCACTGGGATCTGGTGTCTTGCACCAGCACCAGTAGTGCCGGATTCTTACCGGCTAAAAACCCCCATTTCTTCAGACCAAAGTTCGGAACCGCTTAATTGCATACCATCGAAACAGTGGACTGTCTGCCTTTATCTTGTTACTCCCTTGCTTGCCTTTCTCTTTCTTCTGCTTCTTTCTTTCGCATTACATTTTTAATGTATGTGTGTATCAATTGCCATGTCTCTTTTCTTGATGTCATTTTTTCGACTAAGTTTGCTACGCTCAATCTTTCCCCCAATCTTATCTCCATATCGATTCTAGGAATTTCCCATCTTTGGCACTCGAATAAGGTGTGACTGGTCGTGTCTACGTTGCCACAGTACATACACAAGTCATTTTCATCTTTACCTATCCGTTTGGTATATGTCTTGTACGAGCCATGACCCGTTAACGCCTGCGTAAGGTAATAGTCCAGGTTTCTGTGCTTACACTCCATCCACCTGGTAATGTTCGGGATGAGTTCCTTTGTCCATTGGGCAACTGCGACTGTCTGTTCCCATTCCTCTTGCCACGTCCTCAATGAGGCCTCCCTTTCTTCTCTTTTGGCTTCTTTTGTTGACCCGTCCGCCCTTTCATATAGTCTCATCCTCTCATCCACCATTTTTTCTATGGGCACAGTCCCTGTTATTACTGTAAGGGCCTTCCCGGACACTGTTCGATAAGCACTAGCTACACGTAATAGCATTTTTCGCTGAACTCTAATTAACATGTTTTTGTAAAGTGCCACCCTGACCGCTCCGTGCCAGATAGGTGCCCCGTACAAGATGGAGGATTGCACTACCGCACTTATCACCTCTCTTTTTCTACTTCTCGGGCCTCCGATGTTTGGCATTATTCTAGCCAGCGCCGCTGCCCTCGTCTCCGCTTTCTGCACCGTGTTCCTTATATGTTCGCCCCACCATCCCCTTTCGCTGATGATGATTCCCAAGTAGCGAACCGATTTTCTGGGCCTGACAATAACCCCCATGCTGTCAAAAACGATGCCTTCTTTGTTCCTAGGCCCTTTGATGATGACTGCCTCAGTTTTGTTGGGCGCCAACTCCAATTCCTTTTCCCGCATCCAATTTTCCGTTATCCTTAAGGCATCGTTTGCTCTTCTCATTAGGGTGTCTGTTTTGTCAGCAACTACCACTAAGGCCAGGTCGTCTGCAAAACCAAAGGCTCGTACTCCATCTGGCCATTCCTGTCTCAGGATACCATCATACACGATATTCCACAGAGTGGGACCGAGCACAGATCCCTGGGGAACTCCTGCTGTCACTTCTAGTTCTTCGTCCTTCGAAAGTTGCAGCTTTCTGTCCTTTAGGTAGCTTCCTATGATCTCCTGTAAGTACTGAGATATTTGCCTACGCTGAAGCTCTTCCATTATTGCCTGCCATGATATGGTGTTAAAGGCGTTTTTGACGTCCAAGGTGATGAGCGTTCCCCATTTCGTGCTAGCCCTTGCAGCCTGCAAGACTTCATTTACCGCATGTAGCGTGCACTTGCCTTTGCGGAAACCATACTGATGGTTGGATATTCCACCTCCTGTTTCCTCTATTTCTATCTCTAGTCTCGCCTTTATTAGGCTCTCGTAAAGCTTGCTTATGGTGTTTAGTAGACATAATGGTCTAAATTTCCGTTCTTCGATCTTTCCCTTCGGGATCAGAACCAGTCTTGCGGTCTTCCACTGTTTTGGGAAGTCGCGCGCTTCAAGTAACGTGTTCATTACTCTTAGAAGCCATTGGGGTTGTATTTTAAACGCTAGCTTTAGTGCTTCAACCGGTATTTGATCTATGCCAGGGGCTTTCCCCGATTTCAGCTTATGTATGCTCTGTTCTAGTTCTTCTTCAGTGAACAATGCTATGTTTTCTCTTCTCCACCTCCTCTGGCGTATGTCTCGTCGTCTTGGGAACAATTCTCTAGCTATTTCTTTTCTCTCTTGCATCGTCATATTGTAAGGTACATAGGCCTTGAACTTCTTCATGACGATTTGGTAACCTTGTCCCCATACGTCTTCGTTGACGTTGTCGCATAGCTCGTCCCAGTGTCTCTTTTTTGTTGTATTTATTAAGTACTGCAGTTCGTTTTTTTTCCTTTTGTACTCTTGTCTGTATAGTTCTCGTTGTTCTGCTGTGCATCTACTATCTCTTGACATTCTGGTAGATATCCTTCGAGCTCTGTGGCATTCGTCTCTTTTTAGCGCAATTTCTTCATTCCACCAATAAGGCATTTTCCGGTGTTCTGTTCTCCCTGTCTGTATGCTACCTTTGTATGCCTCTTTCATTATCTGGGTATATTGCTCTATCGACGCATCTGCTCCATCCTTTCTCTCCAGGCTCCATGTGAGCGTTTCTTTAAACGTCTCCCAGTCTACTGTTATCACTGTTTGCCCCGGCTTTCCGGCCACCACTTGATCCCTCATTTCAAAGTATATATATCGATGCTCTGTGATGGTTTCCTCTTCCATTACCTTCCATTCTTTGATTTTTCTTCCTACCCCTTGTGTGGAGCAGGTCACGTCGATGTACGACTCACTGAGTCCCCTGACAAACGTAGGGCTAGTTCCAGTGTTGTGTACAATCATGTTTGTCGTTGCTAGCCATTCGCAAAAATACTGTCCTCTTTGGTCGGACACTGGCGATCCCCATTCGGCCGCTTTGGCGTTTATGTCGCCCATTACAATGCACTCCTTGTTGGCGCTATTGCAGCGTCCCATGATTTCGTCTACTTTCCCTACCATACCTACAGGTATGAATTTCAGCTTTGGTTTCATGTGGCTTGGCAAAAGAATAATGCGTTTGCAAACCTTTTTCGAAAAGCTACAGGGGCTTATTTACAACATCTAAAGTGTTTACCTACTTCTTGACTAAAAGACTATTACCCCTTACCTAGCAAGCTATTGCAGAGTACCAATCAGGATTTGGTAGATCAACAATAGACCAACTTTTTACTGTAAGACAGGTTCTAAATAACTTCTGGTATTAATAGATATGTATCACATATTTGTAAACTTCCTTCAAATATATAATATATTTAGGGATAAATGATATGAAATTATGCCCGAATTAAGGCTACCAATAAAGCTAATTAAACTCGTCAGCACCACAATAGCAAAAACCAAACAGCAAACATCAAAATACAGAATAAATTAACAGCGCCAATAAAGGTAAGCCTAGGATTAAAACAAGGTGATGGTTTGGCCCCAACACTATTCAACCTGGTCTTATAGCATGTAGTAAGAAAAAAGTATATTACGAAGAACAATTTATTGTACAATAAATCAACCTAAATAGCAGCCTATGCCGACGATATTAGTATAATGGCTAGATAAATTATCACAGCAAAGGACGTCTACATAGAATTGGAAACATAAATTAAAAAATCAGTTCTAACTATAAAACGTGTAATACGAAAAGTTTGAATCAGAAAAGGGCAAACATATATCTGCAAAGTTTAACAAATGGAGAAGACAACATAGAAGTCGTAGAATGCTTTACCTATCTAGGATGCAATATCACAAGAAATGGAAGTGAGAAATCAGAGATAAAAAAAAAGAATGAACAAAGCATACTTCGTGCCACTATCAATTTTCAAGAAAGAATGAAGACCAAAGGTAGACCCAGAAAAAAATGGGTGGATACAAGAAATATCCTGAAGGTACAGAACGGGAAGAGCGATAGAAGAAAATTCAATGCAAAAATAGAAGTGCCCAAGGCCCGAATTGGGCTGTAGCACCATAAGAGGAGGGAAGGAGGAGGTTTTATGTGCTTTGGTGCGAGAATAGTGCATTTGCAAGCCATTTTTCGTTCTTCCAGCTTCGTGCCTTATTGAGCAATCAACTTGCTATTTGTGCGACCTCTGCGTGTTCCACATTTATCTCCAGAAACTGGAGTGGCCACCGTACCGCTGTCCAACCTGCAGCATCTTGGATAAAGCAAGGTCACGTTTTTTTATTTTACTGTCCTATCTTCGTATGGGGCCGCTGTACTCCAGCGATGAGCACCGCTAAAACCTTCATGCGTGCTTCATTCAAGCATCAGACGCTCTCAGAATTCAGGGAAGACGCACGCGTGATAATTTTAAATGAGCAAAACTCGTCGAACTTTGTTTAATATTTTTTAGCGTTAGATTTGTAATTAATTTATTAATAGTCAACGACTTTGCTGCCTGCTATTAGTTTAACATTAAACTATTAATTCATTTTTGATTTCACTCCCGCTAATAGCGTGCCATTTACATTAATTTTGGATTTCATTTAACAATTGTTTGGTAAGGACTCATTTCATTTGCGCCCATGGAATCAAACGAAGACGAGGGGTGTTTCCCTGTAGACAGTACGAGTTAAAATACGACAGCAAGACTAGGCTGGACCTGACAGGACCAAGCAGAACCCGGCAAATTGAGATTCCTTTTCGTAGGTGCAAGATCTCAAGTGAATTATATATGAGACGAACAAAATTATAATCTTTTCCACTTCCTCAATAGCAACTATATTAAAATTGCGCTTCACTATATGAGTTCTCAACAGCAACTATATCAAAGTTGATCTTCACATATGAGTCACTGCATGGCCTGTTTGCACCGTGCTTGTTAGATAAATCTTGATTTCAAGTGAAACTGAAGCGTTTTAGATCGAGAAATACAGCAACAACCGTGAGATGAAGAACAAGTTCCTTTGATAGAGGTTATTCAAGGGCTATTGCTAGCTGTTCCGGTTCCGGCAGATAGTATGTTAAATGTAAAGCAAAAAAAACGAAACTTTTTACCTTGAAATGAATTTTTGGAGCGACTGCTGTACTTAACATATTTATCAATAAACACCAAACAATTTAGAACGTTCTAATTGATATAAACTAATAGTATTTCTGCAATCAGTAGACCTCGTGCTAAGAACTTAAAATGAAATTTGACCCCAGATATTTCCCTCGCTACAACTTTTGGGTAGACACTGACTATGGAGGATCACAGCAGTAATTGGGAAATGCCGGTGAAGATCAAACTAATTAAAACAGTTTTTGAGAAAAAAAAATCGTTTTTTCGACATTTTTTGGGGTATTTGGGCCTGGTTCCATCGTTCCAAAGTTTCATAAAAAAATATCCTTAGATTTTCATCGCTATGTGTGGAAGATAGACGGAAATGAATTTTCGCCCAGTCGTTTCGAAAGCTGTCGCTTCGCTCGGTCCATAATAACGGTCCCTAAATGAAATCTTGAGAAACACCCCTATAGATTTCTGTTTGGGAGCGACGTTAACAATGTTAGAACCTTGATTAACGTCTCTTCTCTATTCTTAGTTAATATTGTTCTATTGGTATTGATTGTCGTGACTGAGCTCCGCTTCATTACGGCTTATATCAGGCTATCGCCTCGAATGCCGGCTCTAATTACCCTAAAAAATCAATTGCAAAAATGCCACCCAAAGCCGGCTCATTATTTACGTACAAACCACGAAAATTGCCACTAATGGCTCCACTTTTCTAGGAGCTCCACCTACGTGTTCCGGTTTTTAGGTGCACGTAACACGACTTTTCCTTTTGCTAGCTTCATCTCGCGCGGACATGGCGTGTAGGTGTATTATTCCCATCAGACAAATGGAGTGAACACTGAACGGTGAACAAACGGTGACTTGCCACATTCAAGGGCATCGGGGTCATGCGCTAGCTAACTGACACACATGCCACATAGCTGCCATCAGGTGTGAGGCAATGGCGTTATGAACAGGTCGACGGATTCGTTATTAATCGAGTTGTTGCAGATCCAGGGGAACTGCATCGGACACCTGCTGCACCTCGCGGAACTGCGCTATAAATTGCAACAGGAGCATGATTAATGGCCCCTGTATGTTTATAAAAGTTGGCGTTTGGGATATGTTTATGTTAGTGCTCGATGGCACTTGAGAAACTGTAAGTTTTATTGCGCGGTTGGATGGATAATTCATGGCGGGCAGTGGAGCCAACTCGAGCATATAGCTTTATCTCCAAGAATGTCAACTGTTTCATAATATTGTATTAGTTATTTAGAACTGCCCAGCATGCCAATTTAGATCAATGATCAATGTTATTGTAGGTTAGAAGCTTTGCATCAGGTGATCCAGGGGCCATACTGAAGACAATAATCTTAAACTGCTCTCTTCTGACTTCTGAAATCTGTAGATTTGGGTAAAACAATCCCCAATCATCCCACCCTATTTTTACACCTGATAAATACCTTCTTGTTGAGAGCTTTCCTATCTGAAATAGCAAAACCATTATATCTCAGGAAATTTATTTTAAAGTGCATACCCATTAAGCGTAATTTCCAACCGAACCGCCAACGTGATGTCGATTGCGAAACGAGAGGAAGCTAATTCATCCTGGCTTGTACCACAACAATGTATACGCGCGTTTGAGCAGCAACCTCGTCAAGGGGTACTTTCATCGAGTTTCAGCCTGTCATCACCATATAAACAACAATCCAATCCAATTAAATTGGACGAGCAGGACGCATGGCAAACAAAGTCCCCTTCAGGGGAACAGGGGCGACGAGAATAAAAATGTTCGAGCTTCGACGACAGTTTAATCCACCGTGTATAAGGGTGTAAAAATAACGTTGCGAGTGATAGTATTCGACAAAATACGCAAAAAGGTTGCTATGAGCATGGGTCCAAAATTGCATCTTAAGCAAAGCAATATACGCACTCTCGTCTGGAATCGCTTAGAGCAGTAGACCGCTCGGGCAAAATGGGTCGAGCATTATCGCGCATAAAATACATGACGCGTCTTTGTTTCAAGGGTGTTTCATCCGAAAGTACAGGTAAATCATATTCGCCGATACAGCCCGAGCACTAATTCATTACTGCAAACAGTTCTGGTCCCATTAGGCGATAACGAACGCGAGAGACAAGAAAGAGGCGTCTGCAATTTTCCCGGCGGTTGAGTAGATTTTCGCAGTCGTTTGAGTGCGGATGCAGATTACGGAAGCTCAGGCCTTTAATCGGCGGAGAGTAGGGAACTATTTTCGCCTGCAAGGGATCGACGTTTGCGTTCCTCATAACCACTTAGGTGCGGTTTATAAACGGAAACTGTTCTCGGGCTCCCGTGCAATTTTCTCATTCGCCTTAATTAACCGCCGCTCGTCCTAGCCGTGTAGGAAGGCGTTAAAGAAAAGCGGAGCACCGCTTTAATAAGATGTTTACCAGAAGCTACCCGATGGGCCGTTGGCTGCGCGTCTAATTTCTTAATTTGCCCAGCAATTTAAGCGGAGGCTTTCGACGAACAGTAATTGTTCTAATTGTTTGTTAGTCCTTGCAATTCCAGGTACAAGGAAACAAATCAGGACGAAACTAATTTAAAATAAGTGCCCGTGGATATCTAAGACGAATGAAGATAAGCCTCGGTGCCGTTATGCCCTCAAGAAATTTTTTTTTCCATTAACAAGTATTAGTCTGCAAGACTTATTTCTCCGCCTCCACTGCATCCTCTCTCGTGTTAACTATTCCGATTGCTAATATCAATAGTACATTTGTTAAGCCAGTACGTGATAAGAAAATACAAATTTAGTAGACGAATCAAGAAGAAAACCCCAAAAGACGACCATATATCAATCAGGTAACGATGGACGTCGGATGAAAGAGAACTACATGAAACCCCCACAACTACAATCATTTTCCCCTTTTATATTTGCTAAATTGATTGTCGTCCTCACTTACTATCGTTCTCTGGAAGAAGGAAAGAGGAAAGAAGTAATAAGCAGTAGAGGGTAGAAAAATTCCAAACCACTGGTACTGCCAGAACCAACTTCATTCTTAACGTATTTTCATCTTGAAACAGGGTACCTACATCCCTCGCCTGTGCTGTTTGTTTTCATAGTTAAAGCCCAAGCCAACTTGTATTTTTTATATGTATTTTCTTACGTGTTATATTTAATATTGTATTTTGGAATTGTAAATATTTGCGAAGCTGGTCCTAAAAGTGTATTGCGCGATTTTAATTTACGCGAGTGCAGCAAGAAACACGCTGTACGCGGGCTGAGGGGAGTTTTAACCACGCGAATTGCAAGAAGTAAGAAGTATCATGAGTGGTTCGCGGCTTTTGGTCCAAACTAGATGTGTCTCTCTGTGTGTCCATAGCGAAGTAAATTGCGCCTACAAATCTGAATTAGAAGCGGCTGAAAACAACCTTACAGTTAATAATTGCTGAATAGCAGTGAAAGTGCAGCAAACAAGCGTTGAAATTAAGCCAACGCATTTGTCGGGTGTACCGGTGAGTGGTAAATTCAACGCGTCCGTTTGGAGATGTCGATTTGCGCTGCATCAAAATGTGCCTTTGTCAGGAGTTATTCAGGCGAGCGGCGCCCAAATATCAATCGGGGGTTCCCAAGCATCACGCCAGCCAGGACGGGTGATGCAATCCAAGACGTGCTGAATCCAAGGACATCCAACAGTGTTCTAGGTAAAATATTTTCGGGTTAACGCGATACGACTGCGTTTAACTGCGAGCTACTGCTAGCGCGAAGGAATGTGTTTTGTTATCGATAAACATGGCCAGCTTCAAAATAAGTAACGGCTTTAGGCGATTTTGACATTGCGTTTTTGTTACGACATTTTGACTCTTGCGTTTTTAAAAGAGAATTATTCCAACGTTATTTTGATACGTTTTTGTTAATGTTTTATTGGTGTTTAGTATGTTTAAATGTATACGCGAGTAGATCAAGCCATCGCACAAAAAAAAGTTATATATTAGAGAAACCGGGTAGCGCAGTTAGTAAGTAGAACATGAGGCTTGCATTCAGCAAGTCCTCCGTTCGAATTTCACGGTGAACGGATTTTTCCGCAGTCTTGGCGTTCGGTACTGGGTCCAGTGAGACCATTCACAGTTAGACACCAAATTGTCTGTGCTCTACTCAGAACCACAAAGAGATAGAGTAACAAGGTCCACAGGTCGCCAAGGCACAAGAGGTAAACGATAGTACATACATATACATACAATAGATATATATTTTTATAGATTTTATTTGTGTTTAGAAGTCAATAGATTGATGTAAGCAAATTGGTTCCTGTTTTGGCAGCTAGTGATCCTGCATAAGCCACTAACTGAGATAATAGCTATTTAAGTAACAAGGAATGTAAGGACCTATTAACATTTGAGGTAGGCAAGTACAAGCCAAGGCAAAGCCTGTCGAACATGTTAATAAGCGATACATTCCGAGTTATTATATTTTTCCCGCTGCTTATCGAGATTTTCCTAGATTTTTGACAAAATCGTTTGATTTGTCACCTGTCACTAGGATTAATTTTTGTGAGTCGTGTTACCTGTGAGTGTCACATGTCACATAAACACTTGCAATTATAAACAAAACGTCTAAGTCTGCATCTTGCGTTGCTAATTTTATGATTCCGTTGTCAACGGAAAGCAGCAAACATATATAATCACCGACTTACACG